>QZFA01000034.1:0-185509 GCA_003614995.1 Cladosporium phlei | reverse complement strand
GATCTCTAGGCGTTATTATAAATAGCTATAACTTATATAGATAGTACTTAATATCTATAGTATACTAGCTATAAGTAATAAGCTAGAGTACGTCTTTAGTATTACTAGTAATATATTATTACTATAGTAAAAATTACTTAAAAGTTGTATAGTATACTAGTTACTATACTTATAAAGCTAGTAGAATAGTAAGAGTATTATACTTAATTAGTAGCTTTTAAGATATATAGGAATTAAAGTAGATAGATAACCTTATAGTAATAGTAATAATAAGAATAAAATACTATCTATTACTTTAGAGATTATATAGGACCTTCTATATATATAGATAAAGATAATATAAGTATATTTATAATACCTATCTACTTTAATATAAATATAGCTAAAAGAAGACCTCCGAGAAGACGATTATAAAGGAGATATTATAATATATTACTAAGAACATCCTAATATATTATAATCTAGTAATATAATATATTGTAAATTAATAATATAATAATATAGGTACCTCTAATAGAGTAACATAACAATAATAGTCTAAATCTAGTAATATTATTATTGTGCCTAGGTCTAAGTCAGACCGTTCCCTCTACTAAGGCCTACTAAACCCTCAGTTTGTAGAGATATGCGCTGCTTGTTTTTCCGTCGTTGTCACCTTCCATGTCATTTTGTTCCTATTATTCATTGTAGCTTATCGTTCCGGGACTCAAAATGGCTAGAAGGATCATTCACCCGAACTTAAGTGAACTGTCAGGTAATCACCCTTAGGCCCGTATTGGATATCACGGACTCTCTCGTAGTCTATCTCCGGGATCGGGTCAGGCAGGATCCTCTTGTGTTGTCCTCGAACAGCCTCTTCCGTGTACTCGAAGATGTGAGCAAACGTGATGCCCGTGTCGGACGTCACACTGTGAATTCCTCGAACGCCGTTAGGGTCGCACCCTTTTTCCACACTTTCCCAATTCACCCAGTCCTCCCAGTCATCCCATAACGGGATACGGATGGTGAACTCGACTTTCTTGATCGGGGGGTTCGTGATGAACATCTTGTGAAGTGGTGAGTCCTTGGAAACACCACTGACGTTGTCAAAAGTCAGGGTAAGCGTGTCGAGACTGCAAAAGGCCCTGGCGGAGGCGGGACGTCCGTCGTCGAAAGCATCGGCGGTGAGGTAGAGGATGTTGAAAACGATCTTGAAGTCTGATTTGAGATACCGTGGCATGTCGTCCAAGACCAGAACGGGATGGAAGTGGAGAGAAGGCCGGATGACAGGTTCTTCTATAAGCACAGACATCGGATGGACTTGATGGAGCTCAGTGTTGTGTGCAACCTCGAAGTCGTGCCGGTCGAGAAGTAGGCAGTTGGCGAAATCGGACGGAAAAACCGATGACCGAGGATAGCTGATGTAGGGGATCGTTGGAGTGGGCTGAGTGGGAGCGTAGGGGATCAGAAACATGTTTTTCTGAAGCACCAGAGCGCGGTCGATGACATTGCGGAAAATGCGGCTTGTATGTCTTGCGCGGCATAGGTCGAGCGAGGGGACGAAGCTGAGAATATGTTCGAGTAACTCTGGGACCTCCAGGGTTTGGTGCACCGGAGATTGGTCGTAGCTTGAAGATCGGTCGTAGCTGATGGTGTCGGATTCAGAATCGAGGATTGCGGCTGTCGGCACGGGCTTTGCGATGACTGTCGATTCGTGCGACTCGTTCGGCGGCGTAGGCTGGTGAGACTCGTCCATGTTGGAATCGTTGGAGGTGGGTGCTCGCCTGTGTCAGGCTAGTCGGGGTCTGTTGGAGTCGTTGCGCAAGGGACAGGTGTGTCCGCGAGGAGCGACTTGTTTTTGCCGACAGGGAAGTGCGTGGGTAAAAGAGGATTGGATTGCGAGACGCGGCTCTTTTGTAGGCAGCGTCTGACAGAAGTCAATGTAAGGACTCGCGTGCCCTGAGCCCCTAGCACACCTCACTCTACCTCACATGATATCATGCCGAGAGGTCAGTGAAAGAGCAATGTGTCAGCTACGGATCGAATGCCTAAGCACATGCCGTTAAAATTGCTAGTCAGGCAATGGTTGGACGGCCAAGCACGACGGAATTCTCATACGCCCCCAGTGTTAAACAGTGAATTGTTGGTTTATACGGGTTTTCTTCACTTTATGATGAGGATTTCATAGGCTTGATCTAGGTGTTAACTAGCCGCAACATATACCATTGCACGAAGTTTGCTCTACGAGGTTTGCTACACTGATTGAACTCTTTCAGCAACAGGTAACAATTGTTAGCCGACTGAAAGTGAGAGCGAGTCAATTAAACTCCAATGTCCTCTTCCCATCTCTCCGGCTTAGGTTAAACAAAAGCCTTTCTGGTCCATTGAAGTAACACCGGAGCAAGAAGACTAGAGCCACTACAATGGTTTGTTGAACTGTACAACGTCCTTTAAGTGCCATTTCTCTTGCATAATAGCACACAGCCGCTTGAAATCCAGCAACCCGAGGCCTTGCTCCTCTCCAGCTACTCGCCCAATCCAGACCGACACTGGATGCGGCAGACTCACTGGATCAGTGACTAGTCTCACATCAATCATGCCTCCACATCCACCTCATGGTCGCTTGCATCCTTGGTCGACCGCTCGCTCACCGTCTCCCAATCCTCCTCACAGTCACTTGCATACGTGTTTGACCGCTCGCTGTCCGAATCCCAATCTGGTGACTAAGGACCGCCTGAGCAGAACGGAGGTGCCTGGAACGGGTTGATGTCTTCCTTCTTGAGACCTGCGACCATCTCCTTTGTGTACTCGAACAATTGCCCGAACGTGATGCCGTCGTCACTTGCTAGGATATCTCCACGCGGACATCGACTTTGTGGGTACTTCGCGAGCTTCATCCTTTCGATGCTCTCTTCGTAGCTCTCGTCGATGTCCTCTTCGACGCGGGGATGGACCAAGTCAACGTAGGTGTCGATCTCGACCGCTTTGATGGGCGGGTTGGTAAGGAACATCTTGTGGATGGAAGAGTCGTCGCAGAGTCCGCTGACGTTTTCGAGGGTCTGAGTGAAGCGGTGTAGGTTGAATTGGACGGAGTAGTCCCTGGCCTCCCCCGACTCGACGATGTTGTAGATGTAGAAGTAGGCCGTGAAGTCGGATTCGGGATTTAGTTCGGCAGGGAACAAGAGCGGGTGCATTTCGTAGAACATGCAAAACATCTTGCGTTTGTAGATCATGAATCCGGAGTCGTTACCTTTCTCCAGGCTCCGTAACATGCAAGCTTTAGTTTGATTAGACAGCCTTAGAGATTTAATTAAATAAAGTCGTTTAAATTAAGCGTTTAATTAAATAAATATACTTAACTCAATTAAATTTTAGGGATTTAATAAGAATTTAATGACTAACAGGGAGGGCTTATCTATATAGCATTTTCGGCATTTTCGGTAATTTTGAGAGGTGATTATATAGGAGAGCTTAGAA
Organism: Cladosporium phlei; assembly: GCA_003614995.1. Lineage (NCBI taxonomy): Eukaryota > Fungi > Ascomycota > Dothideomycetes > Cladosporiales > Cladosporiaceae > Cladosporium > Cladosporium phlei. The sequence continues at coordinate 182,053 of QZFA01000034.1, read as the reverse complement.
TTTTTCTATAACGTAATTTTAGGGTTAGGGTTGAGGTAATTCTATCCTTATATATGTTCTAACAACAACACCTTTACACCTAAAAAACTATAGAAATTAGCTTGATTAAATCATTATTAAATCCTATAATTTAATTAAACATCATAAGGCATTTGATCAAACATAAACACGCTGTTTAAACGCTCAATTAAACACGGATTTTATTAAATTGTTTAATCAAATCGAAAAATCGAGCTTGCATGTTGCGGAGGCTGCCTTTCTCCATTGAGGAATAGCGACCATTGGACTTCAGAAACAGATTCCTCTGCAACATCACCGAGTGATCAATGGTGTTGCGAAAGAATCTGTTCACGCGTCGGCAGAGTTCGAGGGGAGAGGCTTCGCGGGTGTAGGGAAGGTATGCGAGGATGATGTTCTCGAGCAGCTCGGGGGTCGCGAGAGCTCTGTAGACTGGTGACTGGATTGAGTCCGTAATGTGGTCCCCTGCAGCGATGATTGAAGAGGGTGCGGGTATCTGGATGAGCGCGGAGTCGCGTGACTCGAGTGACGGCGTGATCTGATGAGATTCCTCCATGTTGAAGTCCATGTAGGAGTGATGTTGCCTGCGTCAGGCCGATTGTGGTGTGTTAGAGGCGTTTATAGAGAACGGCGGGTAGAGCGACGAGCGACGAGCGAGCCTTTTGTGACGGCGGAGGAAGTGGGTGGGTGGCAAGTGTTTTGTTTACGAGGCGCGACTCTTTTGTAGACAGCGTCAGGCGCAAAAGTCAATGCAAGAGCACACGTGCGCTGAGCTCTAACACACCTCACTCCATTTCAATTGACGCATGTCGTTGGCTTGGTAAGCCAGTGAAAGACCAATGTGTCAGCTGTGCGATGAGTGAATGAGGAAGCACGTGGATGTCTCATGTGCTCCCAGTATTGTACTGTGATTAGTTGGTATATAAAGATAGTCTCTTGAACTTGTGCTAGAAAAAGAAAAACAAGCTTAACCTAAGTGTGAACTGGCTCAGATCTGTGGTATACCCTTCTCTGTGGTTTGCTTCACGCAGTCTGCTGCATCTGATTGAGATCTTCCAGCAGCCAAAAGCAATGCTCTATCGGCTATATCTGTTTGTCTTTAGTCAAGTGGGGGCTCACCTGGAAGCGGATTGATCAAACACCAACGGCCTCCTCCTACCTCTCCGGCTCGGGTCTATCACTCTCGTCTCCTTCCTGCTCATACCCATTCATCTCGACCTGGTCGTAATGATCTGGAGCAATCATCAAACTTGGGTCCGGTAGATCGTCCAACCTCTCCGCATAAGCCCCTACAGCATCCCTCATGTTCTCCCGCCACTCCCACAGCAACGCGTATCCTTTCACTAACTCATCAAATCCAATTCCGAAATCGTTGACAGCAGACGCTATATGCTCGACCAGGTTCTGCTTCTGGGTTCTGTCGAATCTCTCTCATCGCCGTCGTCGGCGAAAACCTGGATAGATCGCTTCTTTGAGCTACGAGTGTTGCGCTGATTTAGTACAAGATCCTTTGGGGCCGGCCGTTGGGCTGTTGATTCTTCGGAAATATCACTCAGGACTCGGACATGCTCCTTGGCGCCCTTACTACGCCCTCCGGCATTGGCGCGGCTGCGCTTGGCTGTGCCACTTGGACGGGAGGTCGTACTTCGCTTTGGCGGCATGGTTTGTCAATTTCTGTTGGAATTGCAAGGTCACAGACTGCACTTGGGCGAGAGAAGAGGAGCATAACACGGTCGTTTGGATCATCGCGATCGCCTTTGTCTTCTGACTATCAGAGGTTCTTTGTTCTTTTTGCCGCGAGTCGCCCAATCCGGATTCCAAGAATGGACCATGCACTTAATGAGGAGACACGCTTTGTAATGGTAAGTCAGGAGTGAATGCACCTTGTGTCGCGTTGTGCTACAGTTGGTGTGGTCACTGGTCGGTGCTTCAAGGCTCCTGCTCGCAGGTGCGTCCATGGTCTCTTAGGGAAAAGAGAAGACGGTCATGTCTAGGTCGACCACCTTGGCTAACTGTTCTAGTAGTCTGCCGTTCAAGGGAGCCCTGGTGATGCTCAACGCGTGTACGCGACTTTGTGAATGTCGGGAGTGAAGTGCGGCCAAATTGACGCTCCTATTGGCTCGGGAAGCTTCCGCGCGCTAAAGGTTTGCGTTGTGGCTATTGAGACAACCCCAACCAAGGCTCACTTGAGTCTCTTCTCCTTCCCTTTCCCTACATACATATCAACCACTCAGTCTACGCTACGGAAAGTAGACAGTGGCTGACGCTGTCATGCGTGGTTGATCTTGACCTTCATCGTCGACAGGTGTTCACTAGTGGACTCATGCTGAACCAATTTTCCTTGGTCCCTCCAGACTCTCACTCCTCCCACTGGCCACAAAGGGACAGCTAATTTGTTTGCAATGACACTCCTGAGCGGCTTCGAAGAGTTATGAAAACAGATGCGTTGCAAGCCGGTAGCGTTGAACATCTGCGGAACTCCTGTACGTCAAATGTTTTACTCCTGAATGACGGCGGGTGGAAACTTCGTCAAAAAACACTGCATGCGCTATGCGCCATGTGTTTGGCCCCATGTTTGCTCCCGCGGGCCGCAACTGCTTTGGCGATGCAATCGCTCCAGAGCCTTTATCGTTGTTCTTGTAGTGAGACGGTGCTGTATCACAAGGTCAAGCGCATATGAAAAAGCTGTGATCCCTCCCACACCCCAACCAAACGACAGATCATCACTTCGCGACTGACGAGACACCAACACGAAAGATTCGCTCATTCACCACCACCCGACACTCGCATTCGTCAGCACCGTCGCCGCAACATTGACAAGGAGTAATCATGGCCTTCCTTGTAAAACACCGCTATATTGGATCCGAAGCTTTCCGCCGCGACTACACGGTGACAGTCAGTCGACCATCCATCGACGTTCCGGCAAATGGCTCAGCGCCAGAGTGGAAGCCAGAATGGAGGCATCGTCCGAACTTGGTCCGCTTTCTCAACATCAGATCTAGTCTCCGCTACAGAGCCACTGTGAGTGATTCGGAGTTGCCGGGTGCCCACCCAGATCCCCACCTCGTATATGAGAGAATCCTGCTGGACTGGGCTGTTCCTGACATCGAAATGGACGGTCCCGTGCTGGGTGAGTCATCGAGGGTCGATTGCTTGCGAGACCATGATTTCAAAAGAGACGATATCAGCCTCAAGGACGAGATTGCCCTCACCGCGGCTGAGAAAGATCACGCGCTGGTACTCCGGAATCCTGACGGTCTGGGAACGCTGGCCAGGTTCCCGTTGGAAGTTCGCGCCAGGATCTACGAATTCAGTTTCAATCGCGTTTTCGAGCAACGTTTCTGGCAATGCTACCACACGAAAAAACCTGGTCTCACTCTGATTGGCACCACTCATTCCAGCTCATATCCCCTCATTTGCCGCCTTTCCGCCGCTATTCGCAAGTCTTCGATTCCGTCTATCGCGAACAGGCGTTGCAGATCATCATTGGTACAGACCTTATCGTGGCGAACTTTCCTCTCCAGGCTACGCTCAAGCCCGGCCAAGAAGTGGATGCCGCTCATGCCGAAATCCATCCTTCGACGGAACTCTTCATCGGCATCCAATTCCCGGCCCCGCGCATAGTTGAAGGCGCTGCCGCCGTCCGCAGCAACCTCGACCGCGTTGTCCACATCCTAAACGGCATCGCCGCAAACAAGCCGCTTCCTCCCATTCGAGCGTCTTTCCACACCATCGCAGAGACCCGTGACCGCACGCACGGATACTTCCGTTGCGATTTCGAAGCGTACATGGGCCCTTTGCGGAACCTGCGTCTCCCACTCCGCGACCCGGAGCTCAAGCCCAGCCAGGTATTGACCATCGAACGACTTGCGAATCCGAAAGATGACCAGCGCGAAGAGACTTGCGCCCTAATCGAGCGGGCCGTCTCTCAGCCGTCGGAAGACTCGAGCATCCTCACCTACCGCCAAAGCGTGATGGATGTCTACTCTGAGATGGCAACCTACAGAAGGTTCCGGAACAACTGGCGCCCGCTGCCTACGTATTGGCCTTCCACGCAGCGCGTCGCAGCCGCTGCGAGAGCCTTGTATGCTTTCTACAATGCAAAGCATTCCCATCCTCCGGCGTGGGTCTCTGTTGCACTGGAACAGTTTCCGGTGGGTGGCGTCGCGTTAGACGTAAGGGAGAGGCAGAACCGTCTCAATGCGATTCTGGATCGCTTGCAGTCAACAGCGGGCCGCTCATTCGACCAGACGACTCGGTGGTTGGAAGGATGGATCGATGCCAGCCATCCAAACCCATTCTGGGGAGAAGACGGACTCATGTACTGGCAGTGAGCCGCTGTGGTCGATTGAGATCACGGGCTAACAGGTGGTCGAGTGTTGTTGAGTTTGTTGCAAATGGCTGCTAAGCAGCAGCCAATGATTCTCATCTTGTGGGCATGGTTGTTCGATGACAGTATGGGGCGTCGTTTCGGTACGCATGTATCGTTGATCCATTATTCCTATGAAGAGCGTCCAAGCGCTAGAAATGCTTTATCTCCCTCTCTTTCCCTGAACCTTCATCCACCGCGTGCGATAAAGAGCAACGTGGTCGCGTAAAAGGTACTCTGACGTTCGTTATCCCTGTCCTGTGTTCCCATAACGATACCGAAATGCATGTCCCTTCTCTTGATCCGAGTTGCAAGGCCGTTCATGGATATTCCTCAAACTCCACCTCCTGTCAACGTATGTCAGTTGCATGCCTTTGAGAACGCACGAGTGCACGAGCAACAAGGGCTTACCAGATCTCTCAGTCCTGACGTGCAAATTGCCCGGCTGGCGATTGCGCTGCTCGTCCAATGCTTTGCGGTAGGAGAGCCAAAGGAAGCCACTGCCAGCTGCAGCTACTGTTGCGAAGATGGCATTGCGGCCGCTGCTTGAGGGTTAGACTGTATACACGTCGTCTCTGAGGGTTGCTCGACGTACCCGAGGAAGGACATTGTGATGGTATCTTGCTACGGATCGGTTGGCTGGTTTCGATGGACTGGAAGCACGGCGGTATGTAGAGTGGATACTTTAATGAGAATGGCGATTGGAAATAGAGCAATTGGATTGTTTGTGATCAGAGGTGTCTACAGTAAGCAGGTCTGAGTTACAGGAAGGGAATGCAAAGGCTGCCGGAAGGAATGAAACTGTTTGGGAAGTGGTTTCCCTTCTCACCGACTGCAGCCGCAAAACCGAGGAACTGGTTCGGCGGTCTGCTGACTGCAGCTTGACACGCAGGAGCTCTAAGAGGAGCTTCCCCAAATTGAGGGTTTCACTTCATTAGTCTTTGCGGGGAAGTGGGTCTCGCGTGACGGGAGAGAGAGAGAGAGCGTTAAGTCTGACATCACGTCCCGTGACCTGCAACTAGAGGTTTCGCTATCGCTGCCTTGCCTTCCACGACAACTCAAACTCAATACCAGGCAGGCACACGACAGCACTGCTGAACCTATTGACCACCGCGTCCATCAGCCTCTAACACCAACACCGCCAATATGGCCTCCTCATCCGTCCCAGCCACACCGCTCCTCTACGCGTGCATCGCCTACAAGAACACCATCCTCGCCGAACACACAGTCTCCGCCGCCTCCGGCACCAGCAGCCTCGCCTCTGTCATCCTGCCCAAGATCAAGCACACCTCGCCCGAGAAGCTCACATACACCCACAACGCAAACCTCATCCACTACATCGCCGATGCCGGCTCCGCCTCTGCGAACCCCGACGCCCTCAATGCGCCGAACCTCACCTACCTAGTTGTCGCAAAGGGCGATCTTGGCCGTCGCGTGCCGTTCGGCTTCCTGGTTGAGATCAAGAAGCGCTTCCTCAAAGCCTACAATCCGGAAAACACTGAGTTCTCGTCGCTGCCCGCATACGGCGCGGCGGCATACAATGCGCAGCTCAAGGCGTTGATGATTGAGTACGGCACCACCAAGAGTGGACAGGAGGATGCCTTTAAGAATGTTCAGGGCGAGATCGACAATGTGCGTGGGATCATGACCGAGAACATCGAGAGGGTGCTCGAGAGAGGCGAGAGGCTGGATCTGCTGGTTGATAAGACAGACAGACTTGGTGGCTCGGCGAGGGACTTCCGCGTCAGGTCGCGAGGATTGAAGAGGAGGATGTGGTGGAAGAACATGAAGCTCATGGTCATGCTGGTTGTGGTGATCATATTCTTGATGTACCTCATGGTTGGAATGGGTTGCGGTCTCCCTGGTAAGTTGTTATCTCCTACCATCGTAAGAAGCTATACTAACATCACCAACAGCATGGTCTCACTGCGTTCGCCACGGATGAATGCTGGACAGATCTCCCTAATAACGACTCTTGGCGTTCGAGCGGTTTTGTTTAATACCACACTTGTTTTCAGCAGCATATGATCATGTAACATAGCAATGCGTAATCTCGTCAAACCAGACAGCAAATCCTACCTAAGCACTATCCCCCCACCCCATCATCTCCTCCAACTGCTGTGCAGCCGTCTTCTTCCCAGCCAGCATTCCCCTATCTTCAACTTCCTTAACCAACTCCACGAACTCCTCCTCCCCAGCCTCAGCCCTCGCCTTGAAAGCACCCATATTCTCCGCCAACCACTCCCCATCCTTACCCGCTTCCGGAACAAGAAACCCAGCCTCCATCCCCGCCACAATATCTCCCAGAACAAATACCGAGTACAAACTCCGGTCCTCGTCCGGTGCACTCCTCTTCACCTTCGGCAGCAGCTTGACAATCTCGTCCCACGCGGCCGTGACATCCTTGCACAGCGCATTGAACTCGGACGTCTTGCGCGAGGGTCCGGTTCGGACGTGTGCTAAGATGTGAGAGGGAGTGTGGGCGCGGCCGCCGACGTAGAAGTCGCCGGTTTCTTTGAGGGCTGAGATGTCGGTGAATCGCACGTTCACGAACATGCGTGGGGTCGAGAAGCGCGTGCTGTGCAGCTGGGTCAAGGCGCTGGCGAGGTCGGCTTTTTGGGAGGCGGTTAGGATGGTGGAGTGATTTACTTCGTAGAGGGGCATTTTGGTGGGTTTGCTTTTTTGGTTTCTCTTTGGTTTATCTTTCGGTAAAATGGTCTCGACGTGGGGCTTCCTGATCGCCGTTCGTGTAATCGTGTTCAATTTGGGTTGTGTGGGATCAGGACTGAATGGCACTGGGTTTTGGTCTTGATTTCGATATCGGAAGATTGACTTTTGATGAGCTGGATGTTGAAAGTGATTGAAGTTGAGAGTGTATCTGTTTATATGTAGTTGTCAAGACACCTTTATGTTGGATGACGCCTGGTGGGGAAGCAAGGCGCCCCACCACGGGTGTCTGCATTGAACTCTGTTGAACTCGGTCACAAGGAGTCGGCATCACAACTGAATTGGATTACTCATCGAACCGAGCAATCAAGATCACAAACGAACGATTACATGCCAATCAGATTTCTTGGGTTCCCATCTGACGTCTGTCAGATGTCTTGACATTGTTTATGCATGTGGTGTCCAAAAAGTGCAATCGTGAATTTACCGAAAATGTACTCTGATAACGGTCGTAACGCAACAATTGAGTATCAGCGATAGTAAGGGAGCTAGAGTACACGGTACAGAACCATAAATGAGATGCTCCAGGACGTTGTTGCTGGTTTATAATGAGATACTATCGATATGATTTGTAACATTAGGGTAAGGGTTGGGGTAAATATAGGACGGCTGAATGAAGTGATATCATTTATGCACTGAGACTGGTCAGTCATAGATACAGACATCTAGAGCGACCCAAGAGTCTCGACAACGGCGTTCGCAGTGCTCTTCGCACTTTGAGGGTTCATCCCGGTGATCAGCCTTCCATCAACAACATGTTAGTCATCCCAGATCCCTTCAGACCGAACGTCTAAACGACAAGTCAGCGAGTTTCCTAGGTATTCGAAGTGCTCAGAGTTGACTTACAGTTGGCACCCAAAGTCTTTGCGTGCTCGTCGATCATAGGCTCGTTCCAGGCACGGAGGCCGTCCATGATGCCCATCTCGTGCTCCGCCTGGGTGGTGAAGCCTGTGATGTTCTTGCCTTCTACGATGGGCTTTTCGGCGTCATCGACAATGTTGGCGAAGATTGCCGGACCGTGGCAGCTAATGCAGTTTGAGTTAGAAATGGATACTACGACGTTCACGGGGATTGAATATCCCAACTCACACAGCAGACACAATGCCTCCACACTTCCACACCTTCGCGGCAATCTCCTGCAAATGCGTCGCGTGAGGGTAGTCGATCAGGGCTGCGTGTCCTGCAGATGCGAAAAAGACACCGTACTGCAACTAAGGTCAGCAACTGGAAAAATCCTGCGGGAACATCGAGAACTGACTTCCTTGTCCAAAACATCTGAAGCCTTGATGTTGGAATCCATGTCTTTCCTGAATCCACTGTTCTTGTCATCGTACTGCTCACGCTCCTCAGAGGACAAGAAGCCCGGTTGGAGGCTCAACCAGTCCTCCGTCCAAGTTCCTTTCTCGGAAACGATGTCGACTTCAAAGCCCGCAGCCTTGAAGACATTGTAGGGATGGAGAGCCTCGCGGATGAAGACGCCTGTAGTATGTCCACCACCTTCGAACAGCTCGGCATGAGCAGATGTAATGGCGACGAGAGCGCGACCGACGGGGGATAGACATGGCGGCGGTGATGGAATGACGGTGAGAGGGCGAATTAATGTTTTTTGAGGGTCTTTGCGAGTGGATGAAGATTGTATGTCGCTCAGCAGAGATGAAGTCGGCACTGCGCGCTTTTTTATGTATGGCACTGGCCTGGCATCCTATCCAGACGGGCAAACGAAGCCCCGTAGGGCTCAGTTGGATGACGGATGCGCATGCATGGCTGGAGCCCTTGTATGCATGACAAAGCGGTATTCTATCGCATTCCTGCAGGCTTCACTGTGAGTCTAGAGCTGGAACATCGGGTGCTGATGCAGTCTTCTATCTGGCGTGATTCGTACAGTAAGCGAATGTCTATACCAAAAGGCTGTCGCCTGTCGGACTGGTTCCCTTTGTCTGATACTCGTCAAGACAGATGCTGGTTTCGTCGCTTTGTTGAAGCCTGAGACCACTCGTTCAGCATGGTATAGCTGTCGACTCTGTGTCCATCAGCCAGCTAGCAAACTAATCTTTCACAACATTGTTCTCGGTGGCTACGAGGTTCGTCTCCTGCTGCAACCAGTGAACACGGCCACTCCGAGTCTCGCTTAAGCCAGCCTGTATGCAACAATCATTAGTCAAAGTAGCTTCGCCATCTTTTGGGTAGTCTGCATTCGCCAGATCTTGTAGTGATTGGTTGACGGCCGAGATGTCCGGACCTCCACCGTGAGCGTAGGAGTGGTTATCCCTCGGGTCCAGTAGCAGCACATGCATAGGGCTATAGCGAGAGTGCTCCGCTAGCCTCCGGTAGGATCTCTAGACGCGTGCGGCTGAGAAGTTCAGCTCGAGTGCTGTCTAGAAGATTCAGCAGTGCAGCGCTAAGACTTGGTGACAAAGCGTATCTTCGATGACAAGAGCTTGTTCTAGTGACTTCACGATGTTGACTCGTGCTGGAGTGACGTTCATTTCCGTCGGTGGAGCAGCTGTTTTAAGGCTAAGTGATAATGCCGATAGCTGTGAGTATCATAGTCTTCGCAGAGGGGTTTCATGCAAGCAGACGTGTTGGATTCGCTTGTAGATTGGGCAGCACTTGAGTTGACGGCGGCTTGAGTGGCTAAGTCGGCTGCGGCGGGTGGCCATCAGTAGGTAGTACGGCGTACCTGGATGCGAGTGAAAGTGATGCGAGGATGTCGATGGTTGTTTTGAGGCAGGAAGAAATGTCAGCAGGGTGAGACGTTAGGGTAAGGGTTGAGATAAACTCAATACACCCTGCCTGTTGCTTAGACACAACCACAATCAAGATTCATATAAGCTTTCAATCGCAGAAAACATCACACTGATTTTGATAGAGCTTTCCTAAGCTCCACCGGTTCGAAAATAAATCGGGCTTTCGGTGACGGAGTTACACAGGATGCCATATCAACAATGGAGTCGGCTTCAACGGAGTTAAACGGACATTGGACGTAATCGAACATATATATTGCATCTCCTCAAAGACCACCGGGTGTGCTCGATGAAGATCGACTTCTTCAACACCGCCAAATCGCCTCCTCCAACCTAATCCAAAAAATCACAACAATGGCTGACAAGCAGATCGTTCTGATCACCGGCGGAAACACCGGACTTGGGCTCGAAGTCGTCAAAGCCCTCTACAAGTCAGACCGCGCCTACGAAATTATCATGGGCAGTCGATCGATCAGCAAAGCCGAAGAAGCAATTGCAAACGTCAAGAAAGAAGCACCTCGGAGCAAGAGCGAGCTGAGCAGCCTCCAAGTCGATGTCACCTCCGACGACTCAATACGCAAGGCGTTCGAGCAAGTGAGTACCAAGTACGGCAAACTGGACAGCCTCATCAACAACGCCGGCGCCAGCTTTGACCACGCCGCCGCGAAAGGCGAGATGACTCACAGAGCAGCCTTCAATTCCGCCTGGGACGTCAATGTATCTGGCACTCACATCATGACCCACGAGTTTGCTCCTCTGCTGCTCAAGTCTTCCGACCCACGCCTCATGTTTGTCACGAGCGGAACGAGTTCAATGGCCGAGACCGAGTCGTTCGACAACCCCAATATCGCCCGTCTGAACGCTTCGCCGGAGGCAGGCTGGCCAAAACCGGAATCCATGAACCCTATCGTAAGCTACCGTAGCTCCAAGACTGGGCTGAACATGTTGATGAGGGAGTGGGCGAAGACTTTGAAGAATGATGGTGTCAAGGTTTTTGCCATCTCACCCGGATTTTTGGCAACAGGCCTGGCAAAAATTGGCCCGGAGCAGATGAAGAAGGTGAGAGACAACCACGTTTAGTTGTAACAGAGTTGCGAAATATGCTGACGTCTTTTGGGTAGATGGGCGCTCGCGATCCGTCCGAGGGAGGGAACTTTATCAGAGATGTTGTCGAGGGCAAGAGGGACGACGATCAGGGAAAAGTGATTCGGGCAACGATGGTTCAGCCCTGGTGAGGTTTCGCTCTCGGGGCGGTATGTACGGTAAGAATAACAATGCGAGGACGTACGGACTCTTTCCAAAACAACACCAGTATCTGTCCTGCCGCTGATGGGCTACCTCCGACGTCAGTTCTACCTCAATGATCCCACAGCGTCTCAATCCATAGTGCGATCAGTGATAGACGAACAATGAAGGTGAAGTCCATCAGCTGGCCATCTCGTGACGACGAGGACGTCCTCGGCGAGGAGCACGAGCGCGAGCCTGAGGAGCATGAGCACGAGCTGAAGCACGAGCTGAAGCACGAGCACGAGCGCGAGCTTGGTCACGACGCTGGGCCCAAAGCTCGGCTTCCTCCTGCTGCTGGTCTTCAAGAATTTCAGCCCGCGTGACTTCAGGGAGCTCGACGTCTGGCAAGTTGTTCGACGAGTATCTGCAGGACTCCAGGTGGGCCGAGTTTCCCATGGCGTGAATGCCATCAATTCCAGCATAGGATGCGAAGCACAGCCAGCAGAATTCGTGTCTGCAAACTTGACCTAGATCGAACCCACAGTCAGCATAATCCAGTGCTAGAGCCCAGTCCGAACAAACGGAGCGGAATGTACTCACAAGTGATGTGGTCGCATCCGCTGATCTTTTGGATGTTCACGCCGCACAAAGCGGAGGGACACTTCTTGGAAATCTGCCGGATGGTTTCCTGCGAAGTCTGTTCGTTCGCATCTTCCGCTCGGCGCTGCTCCATGCCGCTCAGGTATTCTGCGCACAATTGGCCTTCATGGAAAGGAGCGTTGCAGGACAGGCAGTAGCGGGCGTGGCACTTCTGACAATTCAGAATGTTGCCGTCATCTTTGGCGAAAAATGCGCCTTGAAACTCCTGTCAGCACATGAACTGCTGAAGCTGATCGGGTATACGGCTTACCCCAGTCGCAAGTGGCGTTTGGGCAGGCGTGGTACTCTTCTTCCTCTTGCATGTATCTCTTGGTCGCACCATCGATGTATCTACCTCGCTAGTCAGTAATTGCGCTCAAGACCCAAAAGAGTCACATGTGATCCTGCATACTTCTGGTAAGTTGCGACGTGCTTCGCCAGCTTGCGAACCTCAGGCTCTGCGAGTGTCTGCAAACACTGTGGGCAGCTGACGATTCCGGAGCCTGTGCTATCGACCTGGGTCTTGATGTGCTGGTCGAAACATTTGAAGCAGACGTCAGAGCTAAGCTGCTCACCGGCGTGAGGCTTTTTCGGATACTGGTTCGTTGCGACGTCGGAGAGGCAGACAGAACACTCTTTGCGCGGTACTTTGACCTTCTTGCGCTCGGGCGGTGAGGCGGTGGACGCGCTGTCATCGTGTTCTCTCTTGATTGCGTTGCCACGCCTGGTATTAGAGCCCGGTGAAGGCGCCATGGTGGAGTTGATTACGACCGAGGTCGTGAGGGAGAGGGAGCGAATGTAGTTGAGAGAGTAAGGAAGCGCGGAGATCGAACCGCTCGAGTATAGTGAAGAGGGCAAGTGAAGAGAGCAAGTGAAGCCGGGAAAAGTAAGGGCTCTGTCACGACTCACGAGCCAAATGTAATCTGTCATGTGATCGCCGATTGGGCGACCATCTCGACGGACCTCCTAGATACTATCAGTCTATGCCAGCAGATATGAGCTCATGAGTTACTAACTCACAGGCATCGTGGTGTCGGTTACCGTCCGGTTCGCGGTGACAAAGGAAAAGATGCACTGAAGTACAGGAGGAGGTGCAGCACAGCCAGAGCAGGGCCATCGTCTCTGTCGTCCACATACAGTAAAGGTAGCCGTCCGTTTGAAGTCAGGTGTCTCCCGGGAGTGAACTTCACTCACTCTGACTGCTCCCGTTTGTAGCAGTGGGGAAATGACGACCGGGTCTCTCGTCGGACCGTTTGGACTCATCATTGCCAGTACTGATTGGCCGCGCGTAACCGTCGAGTCACTGCAGGCGAGGGCCTGCGACGCCTCACTCACTACATTCCCAAAGAGAGCAGTGAACTCTGATTTATCTGCAGCGAAGATCATCTCAATGGGTCTACCAGAAAATCATCAGTCCATGCAATCAGATATGAGTCCATGAGTTACTCACGTACAGGCATCGTAGACGTAAATCCAGCACCACTGCTCCGAGGAACCTGCCAACCCGATTGACCGACAAAGAAAGACTCGAAAAGGAAAGAGCCTGCGTATAACATATCTCATCATTTCTCGCCTGTACATATTCGCATCGGAGAAGAACAAAAAGCCAAAGGGTATCTCAACGCCCTGCGTGCCCTGCCCTATCATACCATTCGTACAAAGACGTGTAGCATCCTCGTTTCTTTTTTTGGCTTGTGATCCGCCATCTTTTTTCCATCCTCCATGCCCGAGTCCCAATGCTGATGTTTTCGACGATCGAAACCCGTCCGAACATTCACTCGTACATTTTTTTTAACCCCAAGCCAGAACCTTCAAGCCACCAGGGCAAGAAAGGGAGCACGGCCGGGTTCATCCATTTTACACCACAGTGTAATTCACTCACAGAGCGAGACCAGTTCCGTCTCCGGACCATCTGTAGTGGCTGAGGACTTCTCTGCGACGCATCTGGCTTTCACCAAAGTCCTCCGGGACACGGCCGCGTACTTGTGAAAGGGCGGAGCGCATGACTTTGCGGAAGTTTCTCTGTAACATTGAATTAGTAAATTGGACGTGCAGTTGTGAAGAGAAAATATCTTCTTACCTGATATTCGGTGTTGAGAGTCACGACGCAAGCCTCATGAGCGCGGACGATGGTCTCGCACGCCTTGACGACGGCAGAGCTGGCTTCGTCTTGGAGTTTGTCGGCGATGAGGAGCAGCAGGAAGCTACCCTGCAGCAAGTAGATTCCGAAGAAGAAAGGCATGAAGCTGAGGTCAGGGTCGTAATCAAGGATATCGTCAATGGCCTGGGCGGCGGCTACAGCGTGCGAAGTGGCGGAGATGAAACTCTGAGAGGAGATCCAGAGGTCATTGTCGTCAAGCAGCGAGATAGGGTCCCACTTGCCGTTTAGCAGGATGTGTAGGGTGTGCATTAGATGCGTGCTGTAGGCGACGACGATCTTGGTCTGGAGCATCGTCTCGGTGATGCGTTTGGCGGAATTGCTGGTGCCGACCGAGTGCACCGAGGGCGTGTTGGCGTCGTGGTGGTTGCCGTCTGGGTGCTGCTGCTGGCCTTCTCCACCCATTTTGTTGGAGTCTGCGGGAGCTGGTGGGTTCATGAATCTGGCCTCGAACTCTTTGAGACTCCGGCCGTACGCTTCCAATTGTTGACTAATCTCGACCGCATGGTCGTCCCAATCGCCTGGATTGCGGAACCGGAGGCCAAACCGAGGGTGGTTGCGGGCATGGTTGAGATCCGCGATTTCGCCCATGATTGTCATCAAGGGGAGGAAGTAGCCGAAAATGGAATGGCCAGTACATTCGAATGTTGGCCCTCTCCGTCGGAAGTATGTGGATTCTTGGTGGCCCTCTCCAGGATAGTATTCTCCAGCTTGCCAGATTCCGTCGTGCTCAGGCTGCAACAGTCCGTCGCATTCAACATCCAACAAAAACAATGGCCGATTGTAGCAGAGCGCCAGATGCCTGTCCACAGTGTATAGCAGCCACCAAATCCGGCGGCGCTCTTCCCGCTCTTCTTCCGAGCAAGAGCCAGGTGGGCTGGGTTGTCCGCCCATCCTGGATGCTGCGCCGTTCACAGGAGGTTGTCCGTTCATATTCATGTTCTCATGTTCTCCATTTGCGTCGCCCGAGCCATCCGCACCATCAGCCGGCGGCGCTGATTCTGGGTTTGGCGGCAATTCCCTGCCCAATTTCAATTCTCTTGCCAGCGTCCATGCTGCATTCCACCACCTCAGGCTCGCGGCCTTGTATTCGCTCGCAGAGACAACGGTGGCCAGGTGAATATATGTTGCGACGTCGTCCAGAGCACCCGTGGCTCCGGGCGAGCCACCTTCCATCTCGTGTGAGGTGGGCAGCGAAACACCAAAGCCGCCAAGCGCAACGCCATTGATGTCCATTGTTGCGGTGTAAGTCGCTGCCGAGTCGGACGAAGTGTGAATCAAAGGCTTGAGGAGTCCGACGGTTAGTTCCAGGAGCTTTTGGCAGATCTTACCACGTGCGGTAGGAGGTGAGGTCAAGAACGCCGATTCGCTTGTCTGCGCAGCAACCCATAGCATACTTGCGAGCAATGCTGGGCTACAGAGCCTGGGGTTGTGAGGTCTCAGGAATGACCGCTTGCGGAAGACATATCCCAGGATGTATGGTGATTGTGGTTGCATGAAAGCCGATGTGGTGCTAGAAAAGTAAAGCTCGAGAAGGTCGCACGCGAGATTTACCGGAATGATCGCTGCGATGTGAGGAAGTATGGGACGTAAGACGGGGTATCGCAGCATCTGATGTGTTTGCGTGTGCTGCATATGCGGATAGAGGGCGGTCGTGGGCGATGGTAGTGACATCCAACCGGGCGATCCAGCCACTGGTGATTGACCAAGGAATCCGGCGGAAAGAGGAGATTCACCAAGTCGGAAATGATTAGGTGCCATGCCATTTTGGCTGTTGGGCGATGGCACAGCGTATTGGCTCTCTGGGTAGCCGGTGATGGTGCCTCCCTGTATCATTGAACCAGGCATGCCCGCAACACCGCCATGCAGGATATTCTGACCACCGACGGTTGCGCCAGGGTGGATCATGCTCCGATGATAGTCGTCAATGTTGCCGTAGTCTCCCATCAAGTTCCTCTCCGACATGCCCATGCGAGGCAGCTGGGGAGTGGGCAAGGCCATGGGAGGTGCCTGCTGGTCCATGGACATGTGCCTGGGAGGAGGTTGCCTTTCATTGATGCGTTGATCAGGTATGGGATGAATGGTGACGGAGCTGCCTCGATCAAGACTCGGTAGGTTGTGCATAGCATCAGTTGTGCCCAAACTGCCAGACCGTTGCGGTGGCGGCGGTGGTGGCAGCTGTGGTTGAGAGAAGTTGGTGCTTGACCTTCGTCGTTTCACGCCTTGCTGCGGTCGGTCCTTGGTCTCGACACTTTGCTCGTCGGAGGATTGGTCGTTGGGGGATCTTGGGCTGGCGTCCTTGCCGTCGGTGCCACCGCTGGCGTCGTCCGGGTTGTTGCTGGAGCCGGCCTGCTGAGCGGCGAGATCTTTGCGTGAGGCCTTGCCACGCTTTTTGCGCTCTCGCACATACTCGCATGTCAGGCCAAACTCGACGCAGTGCGCGCAAGGTGTTTTGCCGTCGCACTTGGTTCGTAGTTGGTTGCACTGGTCGCACGCGCGGCTGATGCGCCGTCTCACCGGCTGCCCGCTGCTGGCACTGCGACCGGGCTTCTTATCGCCCTGCAACGAGCCATTCATGCTCTCTGCACCGAAGCTTTGGCGGTGTTTCATAGCTGGCCTCTCTCCAGTGTTTACGCCGTGCAAAGTGTGTGGCGGCTGAGGGCGATGCATCTGCTGCAGCGCGTACTCTGAGCCTTCGGCCAGAGTGTCCAATCCGCTCGACATGTGTTGTTGGGGCATGTGAGGATGGTGCATCGCCATGTTGGGGCTGCCAAAACGGACGGGATGCTGGTGGAGGCCTGTGGACAGCATTTTTCTTGAAGTGCTGCTGCTGCTGCTAGGTTACTGCTGCTGTCCCTCGGCACACACAGACGCCTGATGACTGGTCGCGAGGGCGAGAACGTGGAGCTTGCTTCGAGGCTCGCTTAGACGCCTTACCAGCACCGCCAGTCGATCATGCTACAACGCACAAAGGGAACGAATTGGTGTCGTGATAAGAAGGTGGTACTAGCTAGCTAGCGATGAAAGATAACAGCATGCGGGAAGCTTCGTCGGTAGGGGCAGCGAGAGATAGAAAAAGCGCGACAGAAGGGAGGACAGTACCCAGTACCCAGTCAACTCCGAACAGCATGCTCGCAGGCACCGTACCTACCTGGACTAGGTACCTTACACTTTCCCACACGAGACCCCGCCGGACGGCCGATGCAGAGAGGCAATGACCACTTCACCCCGAGACCCTCTCCGGACCGGGCAGCACAGCTCTCCCTGCTCACGCTGCTCTCTCCTCGTTTCTCCTCGTCTGCAAAGCTGGGGAAAGGCGAAGCGGCTAAGCCGTCAAGGCCATCAAGGCTGCATTAGGGCCATGCACTGACCAGGCGAGCCAGGACGGGGTCAGAGGCACAGTCAAACAGAAGCACAAGAGGATGGCCAGGATTCATGTCCACGAGGCCCGTTGCGCATGGGCATGGCGGAGTGTGGGCAGCTAAGCTCTCCTGGGTGCAGGATTGTCACCGATGGTGTGCACTCTAGAAGCGTTGGCTGAGCCCCGAAACCAGATTGCTTGCAGGAAAGCAGATGCCCGAACGCAGGCACACTTGGTACTGGGGAGACACGGTCCGCCTTACTTGCTGGGAGACCGGACGCTTCAATTGCCATGAGTCCATGACGCTCTTTGGTCACGGCATCTCTCTGCTGTTTCCTGTCACGGTGAGATCGTCCTCAGCCAGCCAAGCCTGAGCCGGGCGACTGCATGATGAGGCATGTCGACATGTCGATATATCGCATCTCGGCAGATGCCTCTAGAGTTTTAGTATAAGTGACACGCGGAAGGGTGAGCAAGCCACGCGTGAGTGGCGCGATTCCTGGTCGATCTCCAGGACAGCCTCAAAGAAGAGATAGGGTCAGACGGTGGTAAGGTTCAGTCGCTTCAGTCGTAGGGGAGCTTGACAGGCTTGGTGATCATGCGGCTTCGGGGTTTCGCTCGTGGACCACACTTTGGTGTGCGGAAAGGAAAAGCATGGGCCGGCCGCCTCCTCCTCCACCACGCTACTGTAGCAGTACTGTAATTATGGAGGAGGAGCAGGCCACCGACGGCTCGCTGCACATCAGACGAGCCTTGGTTCCTGTCCATACTTGCCAGAGACCAATCAAGTCATGCAAGAACTCTATTCTTACTCCTCACAGCTGTCTTGCCACGAGGCCAGTAATTATTGACCAAGTCTCGCTTGCAGATGTGCTCTCCGTGGTCGCAAGCTCATACGTGCAATTTCGCATTGTATACATCACCGGACTCTTCCTGATGCTGCTCCTGCACCGGGTAAATGGATAAAAAGGGCGTGGCGGTCCTTGGTGTCCACATCATCATCGTCGTCTCGTCTCGCAACGGACCACACGTGCGCGACTAGGGTGTCGAAATGCGCCACCACCGGATCCAAAGCAAAATTCCTTTAGACCGAACGAACGTTAGAAACGGCAACTGCCAGACCGACGCGCTGCTGTTGCCTCCTGTTGTTGTTGGACCGCATGTGATGTGCTGCCGAACCTCCAGTAGCAGTATCCACCCTTCCTTCCAGAACCCACTGCAGAGCCTCGATCTGGAAGCTCAAAGCCTACTCGCTATGGTAGATCTGGAGCGTTGTCCGATGCATTGTCGGCGGCTTCCCGTGACCATCAGATCTACGGGGCGAGCCCTGAAGCTGGCACTTTGCTCGCAGGAGGCTCTTTCCTCGTGCTCACCGCAATAGTACATCGATATTAAGTACATTGTTTACGAGCAATAACAACGACTCATCATCGCTGCAGTTGCCCCGAGTCCCCTTTGTCATCTTAAAGCCAGGTTATTCGATTCCCAACCATCATGGCTTGCTTTGTACGTGATCCTGACGTTCACCTTTTCGACACCACAGCACGAGGCCACTAGTTCCTTCAATCCAATGTACAGGGGTTCCTTTGAGTACAGGGATGTTGCTGTCGAGAAACAATATTATTCGGGTCTGGCCGAAGAGCCTACATACATAGCCGTCTTGGTACCCGTACTGCAGCAGCGACTTCATGAGCCGCATGTCAGTGGTTGGAACACACGATCTGACATGCAGGACTGCCTCATCCCAAAGAGATCATTTAGGTGGCAAGCAAAGTAATGTGACCTACGCCTCCAGTAACGAAATATAGTACGAGGCAATTTGCCACCATTGCCACAGCAAATCCAGCCATTCCATCCTCTCTCCGAATCCCCCTCGTCCACACCGCAAAATGCAATATCAGTTTCTAATACCACAAGCGGTCTAGTCAGGAAATCACGCTAATTCTTTCCTTCCAGACCAATACCACGGCAGGCCCTCGAACTCGCGTTCTTGCCCCAGGGCGATCACGCAGGTATGCCTTCTCTTGGACCAGCTATACTACTACTGGAGGAGCCGCACACAAGCCTTCACGCATACATTCGAGTCATGGTCATGAGCGAGCCCGACTTCCAACAGCGAAAACCGCAAAAATATGGTCGAATCAACATGTGTTTCAGAGCCGCGTAGACGGCCGGAAGTGCAAGTCCTTGCAATCCCCCCTCCGCAGCCGCAACCTCCTCAAAAAACGCATGCACGCTGCGTGTGTAGCACAGCACCACTACTGAGGCTGCTGTGCATACCGCTAGTAGCTCCGACCAGGCACGCCAGGGTCTCTCGCATGGAGACATGGGTCATGGGTCAATTGGCATGGCATCCACTAAGGATGTGCCATTGCTGTTCTCTTCGAACGCTTGACAAAACACGACGAATAGATCTGCTCGATTGATCGGCCAGATCGACCGAGCATCTCCTGTTTCGTCTTTGCGTGTTTCCGATGGTGAGACGAACGATTCACAAAACGGTATTTGCGTTCCTCACAAAATCCGATCTCATCTCCAGAGATGTGCCGCTCGTATAGTATCCCGATCTATACGAACGAAGTAAAGGTATGCCTTCCTGCCACAAGCCATCGCTCGTGAAAAGGCGGTATGCCATAACAAAGAAGACAGCCCATAATCATAGGTCTCGCTTCCATGCACCTTCACAAATGGGTAAAAATTCCCCTCATTTTCCCCATGCCTTCGCTTCCAGAACCCACATGCCTTGCCGGTCACGGACTCACACACCAGAGTCGTCTAGGAGCAAAAGCAGAGTGCATACATATGCCATACATGTATGCCCCATGTACGCACACGCGGCTCCAAGGAAAACCGACGGAGTGGATCAACCCCATGATTTGATGAGAATGGGCGCTTACTCGTTCGCCTAGACTACAGTAATATCCAGGCCAGTCAAGCCTGTCGTGGGACGCAGTGAGGCGAGTAGTATGATGAGAATTAATCCTCTTGTTAATGTCGATCGTCTCTTATTGCTCTGTTGTTCCCTGGGTATTTCCCTTGCACGCTCTAGTCATATGGCAATGCACGCAATCTGTGCTGCACATATACGTGAATTTAGAGTAGAGTAGAGAGTCAATCCCGCGGACGTAATAGTTCGTTCCATCCATCCGACTGGCCAACAAATACATAAACGAATACGTGAAGTATATCACCATTCTTGCATTATTCATTTGGGAGCAGTGCTCAAATTGCCTTGATGCCTTGATCTGTGGTTTCAGACCTTTTGAAACGCGAGTACGAGATGGTTCATTCCCTCCTTCCGACCGGTCATCGCTATATGAAAGGATACGTAAAGTATGCCACTTGCCCTGCGTCCTTCATTTGCGATTGCCTTGATGCCTTGATTTGCAGTTTCAGAGCCCTTGAGTACGAGAACGAATGCATGGTTGAGTATTTAATACTATTTATTCGGATCAAAGGAAAACTGGGTTGATGTGTACCTACATTGGAGGAGGATTTCGGTAATTGGCAGGTGATCGGTGATCCCGGGACATGGGACATGGGAGGTGGGTCTAGTAAGTGTTTCCTTGTGGAAACTATTCGAGTTTATCTCTTCAAGAGTTGGCAGACCAACATACGTACAAATTTGTATAGCGATTCGAAGCCCATTGCACGTGTTTCCAAGCAGTGCCTTCTGCGATCTTCAATCCATGTTCGCGGTGTGTAGTGCCCAATTGACAACTGTAGCCACAATAATCCAACCGACTGCGGAGCATCACCTGACCTGACCTGACCTGACCTCACTTCACTTCACTTCACTTCACTTCATCTCTCATCCAAGATCCTCCCGCCAAAACTCTGCGGCAACGAGTCGTGTAGCATGCAAGCCATACTCTTGACTCTATACCTGTGAGGGTTGTTAGTAAACAGGTCACAGGCCGAAAAGACAAAATGTAGACCAAACCATCACTCACCTGAGGATAGTGCCCCGACTCGCCAGCCTCTTAACATCAGCCGAAAGCAATTCCCTTCCACAGACAACACAACACAACCACTGCTTGCGATCTTCTGTCTTCAGGCCTTCGGCGAGAGCTTCGCTCCAGCACTTGAAGCAGAGGCGATGCATTCTCGCGCGGTCGACGCAGCACAGCGGGTTTCGAGCGAGCGCTCTTCGGATGCTTTTGCATCTGCCGCAAGCTTCTTCTTCTTCTTCCTCTTCTTCTGCTTCTTCGACGAGTTCTTCGACGACCTCTTCGACTTCTTTCCAGACTCTGCGTCTTGGCCTCTTCGTCATCGTCTTTGTTGGTGCGGTCTTCGCGACTTGCACAACTTTCGCTTCAGAGCCGGAAGCGTCTCCAGCACCCTCTTCCTCTGCCTTCTTCTTGCCCTTCCCGGCATACACCCTCCCCTCCTCTACCGCACCTTCTCCCATCTCATCCCACCACTCCAACTTCCTAGCCGGAATCTGCGGACCCTCGTTCGCCTCAGCGATCCTGCCCAGATCAACACTTGTCGACGCATCGCTCGCCTCCGCGATCCTCCCCAAACTGACACTCTTCGATCTGACCCTACGCAACGGGCGGCGCGGCGTGTCTTGAACCGGCGTTTTCGGAGTGGCCAACACTGGGGCAGCGTTTTCAACAAGCAGATTGAACCTACTGCTTGTAGAAGGCAAAGGCAGAGGGCCGCTCATGCTGCGGGCTTCAGGTGGAAACTGCTGCTGTTGCTGCTGCTCCTGCTGCAAAGGCAATGGCCCGCTCATACTACGGTCCTCGAGCGCGTGCTGCTGCGGCTGCTGCTCTTCATTCCCCGACGGCGAGCTGTACGCAGGCAAGCTGAAATTGCGCGCAGCGGCTTGCTGCGCCGAAGAAGAAGCTGAAGGGTTGGAGTTGCTGCGGTGGAGGGGTGTCGTTGGGCGCGTTGGTGGTGAAGGTGGCGAAGGGGTGGCTGCAGACAACTCGTAGATTGGAGTGGAAGGACGGGCGTCAGTGTGTTGTACCTCTTCATCGGCCCTGAATTCGGTCTCGAACTCGTTGATGTGCAGGTTGTTGATGAATACCTGCCGGAGGTTGCTGACTCGTTCATGAATTGCGCGATTCAATTCTCTGCCTGGTCCCGAGGAGGCGGTTGGGTCAGATAGCGGCCGTTCGATGGAGTTCATATTCAGCAGGCGCGGAGTCGGAGCGCGGAGTGAGGTCGTCGTCGTGTTGTTATTGTTGACATCGTTGTTGGTGATCCTGCCATCGTTCACCGACCGCGAGCGCTCGATCCCCTGGGCCTGCGAGCGCGTCGCGGCCGTCGAACCATTCCGCAGCGCGATCTCCATCCCCGGCCGCAGACTTGGGATCCTCATATTCGTCACCCTGCGCCAATTCGAAGCACCAGAACTGCCAGGCATTCCGTCATCAACAGCGCCCTCAAACCCACCGTTTGGCAGCCGCCTCACATAACTGCCGATCTCCGGGTCCCAAATCTCCTCGACGCGTAGAAGCTCTCGCGGTGGAAGAGCGATTCTGCTGGGCGAGCGCTGAGGATTGCGAGCTGGGAGGATTGGAGGTGGAGAGTGGAAGCGCTCATTGCGGCGAGGGCGTGGTGGCGGGACTTTCTTCTCCTCGACCTCGGGTTGGGCATTGGCGGTCGCCTGTTGTTGTTGCTGTTGCTGTTGCTGTTGTTGACCTGGCGAGAGGATTGATGTATGTCTCGGTTGGGATATGTTGTAGCGGGGACTGAGATCATTGTTGACGTCCATGGTTGATGATTGATGCGTTTGTGTCTTGCAAAGTGAGACAGGCGACTTTTTATGTATGGCGGGATGGGAGGGAGGTGGTGGTGTTTGCGGAGTGGCGGCGGCGGGATTGCTGAGGGAGTGAGAGGCGGCATGTGATTGTCAAGCGAAATGGGAACGCTCTTCTTATTGTGAGACGCGACATGTTTGGTCATTTGAAAGAAGGCGGAGGCATGATGATAATTCATTGCTTACTTACATGTACAAGAGCGGCGTTTTACATACCACCCCATTCGATGCAAAAGGTCCGGACACCTTTGTCTTCCTCTTCCTTTGCCTCATTGACCTCCTGACCACCAATGAGGTAGCCTTTCTTCACTCCTGTACCCAGGCGTCCTCCACCAACGATGTCGAGGAGGTCGAACTCCTCCTCCCAATCCATGCCACTGCACAGGAAGTGGCTGTGGAAGCGGAGCGGGTCTCCCGGGTACGCAGTGTATTGACATCCGAACCGCAGGCCGGGTGACATGAAGTATGACTTCTCATGCAGATGCTTAAAGAGCGGATACGAGGTGGGTACATCCGGAAGTGGAAGGGTTTCCTGAGGAGGTGGCGGGATGGGGTTGAGCGGTGGTATAGACGTTGTGGGTGTGACTGCCCAAGGCGTAGGCTCCGACGATGATGCCACTGGGGTCGCAGATGCAGCCTTGAGAGGTGCAGAAGGTGGTGGGCCTGCGTTCACAGGTGGTGAGAAGAGACTTTCGACTTCTTCGGCCGGAGTGGCAGCACCACTGTGGTGGACTGGTGTCCGGCTGCCAGCCCGCTTGCCCTTCTTGCCGCCTCGTTTGCCATTTGATACGAGCATATCCTCTGGGATGTCATTCCAGTCACTGCTACCAAACTTCTTCTCGAGAGCACCCTTCTTCCTCTCTTCCATTTTCCTCTCGGCCTCCTTCGCCGCAGCGGAACCCTGCTTCCTCAATGCATTCTGGAACGCTCGTCGTTCCTCGGGTGCCAGACCATTGCCAAGCATGTTGTCTTTGTGGGCCTTGACGTCCTCAACAAGGTAGGCAACGCCCTTCTCAACGAGCAAGCGAGCCTCCTCGGGCATCAACTCCAGAGGGATTCCGGAGAAGACGTTTTGCTGCGGAGCTTGTGGAAGACCGCCGATCAGCACGCCTGTGATGTTGTGCTTGGCGCGCGCATGCGACACCGTGTCCACATCGTAGAGGATGTACTTGTGGGCGACGGTGAAGATGGGGAACGGCTCGGCGACGGTGGAAGCCATGGCTGGTACTGCAGACTGGTTCTAGTTCTGTTCTTCAAGCAATAGTTAGCAATTGATGCTGTATGAGCGGATGCAGGTTGTGTGTGATGAGCATGCAAGGAATTGCGGAATCATAAGCTCTTAACATTCGTGTTCGTCAAGTGCCACTTGCGTACAAGTGACTTCAGGGGATTGACAGATTAAATGGTTTAATAATCATTTTGAAGGGGTTGGTGTTTTGCAGGGTGAGCGCTTACCGATTGGAGGATCTATGCCACTTCATGAGCGAAGCAACAGGCGTGTTGTTGTTCAGCTCATGATGGTGGGCGTGAAGAAGAGCAAGACAGAGACGTTGCCGAAATCTCAACTGCAATTTTGTGGGAAGGCACGAAAGCACGTGCCTTCGTGTTCGGACGGCCTGAGCCGCCTCCTATCATTGGCTGTGGGACCTCACTTGAACATGTATACTGTACGTCTATCAAACTGCGAGTGTTGGTTGTGTCTTAGATTGCAATCTTCGTGAGCTTCGGTATTAGCCTCGTCGTCCCCAGGAAAGACTCACGAAAAACGGCAGCTCCTTCGGCCGAAGCATCACCAAAGATGGATCTCATCCGTGGCGGGCTCGCCATTGCCCAAGACCCCAAACATACAACATGGATCAGTCCTCTCCTAATTATGGGAGACGCAGTCCTCAGCTTCCTGATAGTCCATAAGATTCCCTGTAAGTTCAAGCGTCAAACCGTCCGCCGGGGAATTTCGAAAATGTCTAATTGGCAATGCAAAAGACACCGAAATCGACTGGCGCGCCTACATGGAGCAAGTCACGCTCTACCTCTCCGGCGAACGTGACTACACCAAACTAGTCGGCGGCACAGGCCCTCTGGTCTACCCAGCCGCACACGTCTACCTCTACCGCTTCTTGCACGACATCACGTCTGCAGGCACCGACATTCGCCTGGCTCAGTACCTCTTCATTAGCTTGTACCTGGCTACCTTGGCATTGGTCCTGGTTTGCTACCGCAATGCTGGAGCGCCACCCTGGGTGCTGCCGATGCTGGTGTTGAGTAAGCGGTTGCATTCCATCTTCATGCTGAGATTGTTCAATGATGGCTTTGCGGTCTTCTTCCTTTTCGCGGCAATCGCTTGCTATCAGAAGAAGTGGTGGACGCTGGGAAGTCTGGCATTTAGTCTGGGTTTGGGGGTCAAGATGAGTCTCTTGTTGGCTCTACCGGCTGTGGGTGTCGTGCTTTGGTTGGGCGCTGGCAGGGATCGGGCGCTTGGACAGGCGTTGCTGATGGGACAGGTGCAGGTGAGTCTTTTTGATTACGACGAACGGATTTTGCAAATGAGACTGAGACTGATATTTCCTGCAGGTTGTACTTGGCTATGAGTTCCTCGGCTCCCACGCACGCAGCTACCTTGGAAGGGCATTCGAGTTCAGCCGACAGTTCATGTTCAAGTGGACTGTGAACTGGCGCTTCGTCGGCGAAGAGATCTTTCTGTCAAAGCCATTCTCGCTTGCCCTGCTGAGCGTCCACGTCGCGCTGCTCCTCGCGTTCTTGGATTATCGATGGCTCAGACCGGCTGGTATCAACCTCGGTGGCGTTAAGCGCATGCTTCTCTCGCCGCCTACCGAACAAACTCAGCAGAGGATCTCTCGCAACGTCACACCCGAGTTCGTCTTGACTACCATGCTGTCGGCGATGATGATCGGTTGCCTGTGTGCAAGGAGCCTGCACTACCAGTTCTATGCGTACATCGTGTGGTCGACGCCATTCCTGCTCTGGAAAGCCGGACTGCACCCCATTGTCGTGTACGCAATATGGGCAGCGCAGGAAGTGGCTTGGAACGTGTATCCCAGTACCAACGCCAGTTCGCTCGTTGTGGTTGGATGTCTCGCTGCAGCGGTCGGATCAGGGTGGCGCGCCTCTGGTAGGATGTCGTATTATTTGAAGGGCGAAGAGAAGACTAGCCATAGCCATGCCGAGTAGACGAGATAGTACTACGAGACATCAAATCTATTCCTCCTCGGAATCACTAGGAGGCATCTGAGGTCCCTCGTCGTCAGAATCCGCATCGTCGCCGTACCCAGCTTTCTTCGCCGGAAATTCTTTCGGCCACCAAGGCATCTTCCTCCACGCACGCTCGTCGCCGACATAAGTGACAATCTCGCCGCCGAGTTTGTTGTCTCTGTTAGCCAGAGCCGAAGTGTCGACGAGCACGAAGCCACCCCGCTTCATCCACACCGTAGACCTGAACTTTGAAGGCAGCTCGGCGAGCATGGGAGAGCCATCGGCGAGGACTAAATGGTAAAGGTTGTTGCCGGCACCTTGCTTGACGCACGCAATCTGCTGACCCGGGGTCAGGGTGTCCGGTGGCGTGAGGGTCTCCTCGACGGCGGCATCGATGTTGCGTCTGGGTTTCGGCATTATTGTTGCTTCCTTCCTTTCCGAGAGCAATTGGTGTTGTGACTTGCAGCTTAAGCGCTGAATTGCTAGCTCGCTTGCCTGTGGTGGCTGCAGTGTTGACGGGAATATGACGATGCCAGGCGAGTGGGAGGCGTCGATCTTCACTGCTGGTTGAGGATTGCGGGCTGAAAATGGCTCGTCTTGCCCGTATAAGGAGTCCAGGAGGTCACAGGGATTGCGCGATATCGAGGAGAAACGTGGGCTAGTGTGAGGGCAATTATTGTGATTGCGACTCGATGTGGCCGTCTTTCGGTCGTATGGCGGTAAAAAGCCAGTCGGCGTGGGGGATGTGAGCGCGAGTCAGTCAGAAATGGACGAAGTTTTGGCATCTGGCAGGTCTAGGCCAAACTCTTTGAAGGCAAGACATCCCTGGCGGCTCGCCCCACTTCGCACGCGAGGCGATCGTTGTGGTTGATCGTGCAGCGAGCTTGATTGGTGATAGGCGACGCGAGGTCTGAGTGATTCGAGATGGGTAAACTCCTCCCTACGCCATACCTCTCTCTTGTCCTCCCATTCATGCTTCATGTGACTTCTGCCCAGGAGTACGACCTCGGCACTCTTAGCTCAATCAGTTATGGGGCCCTAAATGCCCAGTGTTTGAGAGTTGTAGGCGCTATTCAGAGGACAAGTCCGTGCATTTGGATTTGCATGTCGCATACTAAGGAAAGCTTCTCCCGCCTGTACCACCTTTTCGTACTCTTCACGTGCTGCTCTGCTGCTCCTTGCCAGATAAGAATTTCGGAGAGTCGTGAACGGAGTTGGCTGCAGGTCGGAGAGTGGCGGTCAGTATCGAAGCGAAAGAAAACTGCCTGGAGCATCTGTTCTACAGGTACACGGCAATTACTACACTTTATCTTCAATGCTCGCTTTCTGGAAAAAAGCTGGGAAAGGCCAGGGTGACGAAGGCGATCGCGAAGCATACGCACACTCACCCTTTCCCGAATCGCCCGAGCTTGCACGCGGCCGTGCGGTTGGAAGGACCGTAGGCGGCGACGACGACGCATCCCACGAGAGAGCGCTACGCTTCCAAGAAGAACAGGACAGGGGAGCCACATCATATTTCGACAACGTGCGCTACCGGGATAACGATGACGATGAGGAAGAGCAGAACCAGGACGAGGGCGACGACGACGATGAGGAAAATGATGACGAGGACAACGACGACGAGGATGCCGTCGAGACGCCGCTGCTGCCCATCTTCTCGGCGGCGCATCTCGACCGCCTGCCGATGTACAACATTACACATGCGATTCGCCTGCTGATTGTGGCGCGCGCCGAGACGACTTTGTCGTGGGAGCAACTACGAAGCCCCCAGGTCAGCCAGTTTTTGGTCAAGCCCATTGAGTCGCAGATTCGCACCAACCATTTCAACCGTGCGACCCTTTGCGCACTTATTGCGAACGGCCTGCAATTTCAGAAAGAAGGGCAGACGAACCCTGGAAATGTCGGTGTCTCCCGTACAAGAGCTCTGCTGAGCGAGCTGCTGGCCATGCGTCTGCTCAAGGAGTTCACTGTGCGCGAACTTATCGATGCGCTGTCCTACGACTTCGACCCGCTGCAGGGCATGTCGCCGCCAACCACCGGAAGAGGTACACCAGGGTTTGCCACTCCTGCTCATCTGGATGATGTTCAGCACCAACGAACTCGCGGCAAAGGTGCAAGGGTCAGTACGATTGAGGTTGCGATAAGATCGCAAGCCAAGCGCTTCCTGGCCCATCCTCTTGTCGTCCAACACCTTGAAGCTATTTGGGCCGGCACCATAGTCTTCCACTCCGAGGCTGATAACCTCCACCGCAAGCCACGACGCCAACGCCAAAGGAAGGGCATCACCGGAGGCTATGGCACTGTTGAAGAACACTCTCCCAGTGCCTTGCCCGCCGACGCAATCCTCTCTCGCAAGGCGCAAGAAACTCGAACGAGTAAGAAGCCCGAGATTTCATCACATATGAGACGATCAGCAACCTTATACGATCCCCATGATTCTTCTCTGTTCAAACTCAGTCGTCTTCGTGTACCAAGATATCGCCAGTTGTTCTCGACTATTTCTTTTGCAGTCATGCTCTGCCTCTATGTCGCTGTTCTCTACGACCGAAGTGTAACGATCACACCCTTGGAAATGGTCTTCTGGTTCTGGTCAATTGGCTACATGCTGGACGAGGTCATTGGCTTCACCGAACAAGGCTTCGGACTTTACATTCTCAGTTTTTGGAACGCTTTCGACCTTGGAATTCTGCTGTTGTTTGGCGTCTACTACGTTCTCCGGTTGTACGGCATTGTTCTCGCCGATCAGGGCAAGCATCGCATTGCGAGCATGGCATACGATGCTCTGGGTTCCACCGCCATTTTACTCTTCCCCCGCTTGTTCAGTGTACTCGACCACTACCGCTACTTTTCGCAACTTCTCATCGCCTTCCGCCTGATGGCGCAGGATCTTGTTGCGGTCCTGATCTTAATCCTAATTTCTTGCTCTGGATTCTTTGTCGCTTTCAGTCTTTCGTTCGCCGACGAAAACACGGACGCGAAAAGTGTTGCGTATGCCTTGTTCCAGATCGTCATGGGTTTCACACCGGCCGCCTGGGACAGATGGGGAGACTACAACATACTCGGCAAGGCCATCATGGGCGCTTTCCTGATCATCTGTCACTTCTTGATCGTGACCATCTTGATCACCGTCTTGACTAACAGTTTCATGGCAATTGTGCGTAACGCCGAAGAAGAGCACCAGTTCTTGTTTGCCATCAACACGATTAGCATGGTCAAGTCAGATGCACTTTTCAGCTACATCGCACCGTCGAACGTGATCGGATGGGTATTGAGCCCATTGCGGTATCTTATGCCCTTCCGCACGTACCTCAGATTCAACCGGACGATGATTAAGATCACTCACTTCCCGGTACTATTCATCATCTTCACATATGAGCGAGTACTTCTATCAAACATGTCGTATGGCCCGACCGATCTGATCCAAAGGCCTGTGCGTAGCCAGCGCAAACCTGTCGCTTTCTCGTTGAGCAAGGCGCAGGACCTGTTCAGCCCGGGCAGAAGATTGAGGGAGCCCTCAGTCATCAGCTTCCACAAAGATCGAGCGTTGGATGAGGTCTTCAGGAAGCCTTACCGGGGAAGCACGGTGCGCACAACTGCAGAAGGCATGGATCCTGAACGACGCAACAGTGTCACCGTGGTCGACCGATGGATGCAAAACGCAGACGAACAGGGAGGCGCAAGTCCTCCAGTTGAACAGCCGAGGAGCGTCGTCGAGAGACTTGAGAATAGGAAACCGGTCATCAGGCGTTCCCAAACCGGCGGGTTGCGACCAAGCATGTTAAGCAGAAATTTCTCTACCGCGACGAGAAGCGTGACCAGCGACCCTGACCGTCTGTCCGTAAAAGTCCCGAAGAGACCCAAGAGGATTGACGAGGAGGACGAGACGACAGCCGACGAAATCCAACCTCAAGAAACTGACGCTGATGGAGACGATGAAGACCCCGAGGAGTCCGATAACGTAACTCCCGTTGGCGAGAGCGTGTCGGTGAGAAACCTCAAGAACAGAGAATCTCATGACGATGATAGTGGAAGCGAGTACTTCCAAACACCTGCTCCTATACGTGGAGCCTTCACGCCAATGTCCACTGCCGCTCAGGCTCGCCTGCGCGGCTACTCTCCAGACATCCTGCAAACAGCAGGCACCCCCTTCCAGGCCAGACCACTCGTCAAACGTCAAGCTCATCAACGGCACGCGTCCAGCGGCACCATGCTCTTTGCGCCGCAAGACCCTTCATCCGATACGAACATCGGTCGCCCAGCTACAAGGCCGAGTCGCGGTGGACAACCATCCAACAAGCACAACAGCGGCCCTGGCACTGGCGCATCAACTCCGAACCTTCTCAGCAACCTCAACAATAACTACAACATACCCTCCGGCGCACGCACTCCCAAGCCAAAAGCAACCCGCATGCTCGCGCGCCCAGACATGGCTCCCCGTCAAAACACTGCCCCGGACACCTTCAGAAGCATCGCTTTCCTCGATTCCAGAAACCGCCAAGTGCATCGCGAACCGTCTTTCAACGCCCGCGCCCTCGATCTTGCTAGCGAAATCGGCGACAACAAATTCGTCAACGCCTCCAACAATGATGGTGGAGGAGGCGGTGGTAACGGCGACGATTACGCCGGCTTGTCGGCCTCGTTCACCTCGGCCTTCCAGCGCGAGCGTGACTTCTTCGAGGAGCGCCGCCGCCGCGAAGAAGCAGAGGAGAAGAGGAAGCGCAGCGAGGACGACGAGGAGAAGGGAATGGTCAACCGCATCATGCTGGCGAGGATGAACACTCTCGAAGAAGGATTCAGGGAGGTGCTGAAGGAGATCAAGACGATTTCTTCCTCTGCTGCTGCTAGTGCTGTGGGCGCTGTTGCGGCTGCTAGGAGTCGACAAGGCAGTGAAGGAGAGCTGCCGATCGGAGTCAAGGCTAGGGCCAAGGCTGAGAGGGGTATGGGACTCGCTGGCGATGGCAAGAGGAGCCCGAGAAAGGTTGTTAGGAAGGGTGGGAAGGGGAAGGAGGCTGAGAGGGAGAGGCCTGGGAGTGGGTTGAAGGAGGAGGAGGGTGTTGATGACAATAACAGTGCGGCGGCGCTGAGCCCTGTTTCGGTTGTTGGGCCTGGTCATCGGGTTATCCCGCTTCAGGAGGCGCTTGGGAGCGATGAGTCTCCTGTTACGCCGCCGCAACAGGTCGAGTGAGCGTGAATGGGAATGTTGTGGAGAGCACGAGGTCAAGAGGACTAAGTGCTTGTTTATGTTTTGCATGGTGTAGCATCGCGTTGCGTTGCATTGTACTATGGATTTAACGAATTGGGGCATGTCTGACATGGTTTGTGGTTTTAGGCTTCGTTGTTTCGGCTTGTTTTCTTCATCGCGTTCTCCATACTCGAATATGTACGCCAGTGAGCGCATTTATACATTGATCCGACTCCCGTTCTTGGTTTCACTGACCTCAATGTCCATATCGACTATGGACTCAACCCAGCGTCTCATTGGACTCGATTCGCCTTTGCGACGCCACAGCCGCACTCCGCGTTACCATCCCAAATTCCGCCAGCACACCGAGTATAGCTCGAAATAGGACGTACTAACCAATGGAATACAGGCTGCATGCAAATATGGCCCTCTGCCGCTGCAGCTTCTACTGCAGAGTGCTACGGTCCCACTAGCCTGGATGCCACCTCCCGACATCATCAGGCTGAGGCTGAGCGCGAAGCTTCAGCCTGATGCGCGGTGGTATTAGTAGGGCGCTGATCGCCCTCTTTCCTGGCACAGACACTGTCTCTGCCGCCTAGGCCATGACATCTTCAGAATTTTTGATACCCTTGCAGGCCATGAAGCGGTCCGGGACTCCTCCCACTACACGCCTTGGAGATTCGTTTGAAGACCAAATGGACCAGCGGAGCTTCGCTACCGACGCATCGCAACAAGATGAGCCGTCTCTGTCGGAGCAATGGGAAGATGAGCATACGATCGTCGGCGCTAAACGCCCGTCACATCTATCAGAGCACTACGGCCAAGAGCGAATGAACGCAGCTGCTGTTGATCGACTGCTTCCTCCGGAGTCGAATTGCCATACCGGCATGCAAAGCGGACTGGAAATTCCGGAAGGTGGAAATGTCAGTGCATCGCGATCAGATGTCGTCGCCCCTGCTCCAGCTCCTTGCAGAAAGATCAACGCAGGACAGGTGGCTCTTGATTTGTGCATAGCGGCAACTCCTGTTTACTTCGTGGCTTTCGCTATCCTAGTTGTCTTGCGCACTGGGGAACGCAGAGCCAATCTCCGTACCATGTTGAACGTAGCGCGCTTTGTAAGTCCATCATAGATATCTCGAAACTTCGACAGGTCAATTGACTGGATCTAGGGTCCCACTATCTGGCCAATCATGTTCGCTGCGATTTTCGGCCGCTTTCTGACAGCGCTCACAGCATGGCAGCTGGAACACGGCATTGACATAACAGCTGTCGAATGTCTAACTGGCAGCCGTACAGTCTTCGGTGCCATCAGTACTCCATTCCGCCTCAAGATACTACATCGCACGCTGCCACTTCTTCTGGTTCTATGGTCATTCTCACCACTTGGTGGACAAGCAAGCTTGCGGGTAGCATATACGGCCCAAACGAATGGGACAGCACGATTGAGCCACCTGGACAGTCTCACACCAATGAACCATAGTACAGCATTGTTGTTCGGGGATAAAGTCAAGGCAGCCTTTGTCGGCGCTCTCCTGGCCCCAGACAAACGTGGTGATCAAGATCCTTTTGGAAACGTGAGAATCCCTTTGTTGGAAGGCGTTCATTCGAAACCATGGGATGAGGACAACTGGCGCCTCCTCGGAGACACTGCTGACTACAGTTCTCTGATCGGACTGGCCATCACTGGACTAAATTCTGCCAATACGACGGTCCTCAACATCGAGACGTCCTATATGTACGCCAACTGTTCAATGAAGCGACAAGGCGATCCTGGCTTTAAGACTGCCTGGGATGCAACGGTTGAAGGTACCTGTACCGATGGAAACGATGGAGGACTTGCCATGGCCCTCGATTCCGATCCCGAGTATGACGCAAGCAATCCCTCGACACCACCTCGAAAAATCTGGTTCGGGTCCCAGGGTGGCACATTGGAGTGCAGCATGACAACTACGTACGTGGAGATGAATCATACTTGTGTCGCCGATGTATGTGCACCTCATTCTGTACGACAATCGAGATTTCACTCCCGACGTGAATCTGCGACTTGGCTCGACGGCGATTCGGCAAAGGCTGATGGGAGTCCCCCTAATTCCTTGGGTCCATTCTGCTCCAGCTTCATCAGCGCAGTCGGATTGGGAACCCTCAACACGTACAACTCGAGCGATCTGGATCGTTTTCTTATGCGTCTCTACGAACCAGACTTGGATTCATCAGTCTTCGACATATATAATAGGATCGATGATGTCCTCCGTTCAAGGCTCTTCACTGGATTACTAAACACCTACGCGCTGGCTTACGCCGCTCCTCTCGCCGCTGTTGGCGACTTTGAGTTGTACAACTACACTGGTGATGGGGGTGGTTTGTCTGTCAACATCACTGCTGATTACCAGAGCGAAGACTACTTGCTCAAATGTGACCCGGTTTGGCTTGCTGTCCTCATGGCGAGCTCACCTGCCATGCTCGCCGCGGGTGTTGCGACAATGGTCCTCAATCTCAAACGCCGTGGTCCCGAAGTTTTGGACAGCTTCACTAGTCTGCTGAAAGATAACCCATACGTTAGCGAAGAGACTGGGCCTTCGACAGAGGACTCTTCGGAAAAGGTCCGCCGTTTGCGGAAAACTAGAGTGGTGCTTGGAGATGTTCGCCCGTTGGAGGCGACAGGATACATTGCTGTCACTACGAGGACTGATGGAGACAGCGTCTAGCCGTTGAGGTCTGGAAGGCTGTACTACTAGGGTTCGAGTGTTTGAGAAATTTGTTGACGTGGTCGTTTTGTTTTATGTGAGCTTGGTCGCTTTGCTGTTTTCCCTTTTGCAAGACTCACTCTTCGAGGCGTATTGAGGGGATCAGACTGCGACAGAAAATCATACATTCAGCATCAGGAATCGTCGAACGCCTTTGATCATTTTCCATCTCTGTTGTGCGTATTTTCAGATATTCACAATCGCCTCTCAAGTATTTCCTATGGTCGAATCGATGAGTGTCAAGTAGCAAAAAACACCTCGAGCAGAAGACCTACGATATCCCGGCTTCTCATCTCACCAACTACCCACGTGCCGTTGTCCACCACACGATCGCCAAACCCTCTCCAACCTTCCAAATCAAGCTTTCCAATCCCGCCGGCATCGACCGGCCCACCGAAGATCTTCAGCCGTCAACAACAATGACGTCGACCTTCCACGCTTTTCTTCTAACCGACTTCCTTACATCGATCAGAGTTGCAGCAAAACAGGCCTAGAAGAAGACTATTGGAAATTGAAAGTAACACCGTGTTTAGGACAACGGCGCCGCGGGGCTTACTGTAGGTTCAAAGACTATCCATTTGATGGGTCGGAAGTCGGACCGTCACTCGACGCCCGCGGACGCAGACGTCGACGCCTCCCAGCGACGTTTGACGATAAGAAGGAACTTCTTTCCTTGCGTGCTTTCCGTACTTGCTCAAATCTATCTACTATATATAGACGTTTTGGAACCACTCCGTTTCTCTCGTTCTACTACCCATTGTTATTCCCAGAAGATATACACGAACACGAGCGAAAACAACCAGAGAGCACAGCAGAACGCCATTTGAAAACGACGGCCCTAAAAGAAGAAAACTAACGCAACAACAACCACCTTCCCAAAAATGCCACCAACCCGCGTCCACCTAATCCGCCACGGCCAAGGCCAGCACCAACTCCCGCCCACCGAAAAGAACCAATACCTCCCGGACCCGGTCCTGACCGAAGAAGGAATCGCAGCCTGCAAGACCTTCCGCCAAAACCACCCAGCCTCCGCCCTGCAACCGGATTTAATCTGTGCTTCACCACTTCGCCGAACGATCCAAACAGCGAAATACTGCTTTCCCGACCATTTCGGGTCCCAAAAAGAACAGATTCTGCTCCTCCCTCACGCGCAAGAAGCCACGGATCTGCCCTCGGACACGGGGAGTGAGCAGACTGTCTTGGAAGGACAGTTTGGTGATCTTGTGGATTGTCGAATGTTGGCTGGGGAGGAGGGGGAGCAGGGGTGGAGGTCTAGTAAGGGTGTTTATGCGCCTTCGCAGGAAGCGCTGAGGGCCAGGGCGAAGGGTTTGAGGGATTGGTTGGCTGGGAGGAGTGAGGGGGAGGTTGTTGTTGTGGGGCATGGGCAGTTTTGGCATTGGCTTACTGGGGAGGTCGATGCGGAGGGGAGGCAGACTAGTGAGTACTCTTTTGTGACTTTACTTTTCGGGCGTGGCCATGGAGACTTTTACTGACGATTGTTTTCTCTCCAGCACCGTTTTGGGACAACGCCGAGTGGCGGAGTTATACTCTTGAGACTGGGGAGGATGGAGAGGTGCAGCTGGTGGAGGAAACGGCGTCGCTTGAGAGGCGCGGACTGCCTAATTAAGTATTATGGGATATCTAGAAGTGGTGATTTGGTGCTGGGGTGGAGTGGAGGTCCATGTAATGCGACTGACCTAATTCTCGCTGTGCAACATTGAAAGCTCCGGAGCTGGTCGAATTTGCAGGTGTGGCCGCCGCTCTCCGCATAGCATTGTGGACTGAGCGATAGGAGTACTGCCCTCTCTAGTGATTTGCAGTGTCGTCCTTGGTGGGAGAGTCTCGCTAGGACTCTGATCAGGCGTTGGTCGACCAGATCAGGTAACGTAAATAGTTACCCGGGTGAAATGGGAAGAAAGATGGCATGAGACTCCCTCAAATCCACCCTCTCTGCCTGGTGGCAGGTCTCTCCGCACTGTTGCGAATTGAATCATTGCTCAAAGGCCAGCCTTGGCCGGCTCTCTGGTAGTCCATGGCAGAACCGGAAAAGGGACAGCCGCCACTCTCGCCGGAATTGTACGAGAAACCATCCATGGACTCCTTCCTGCGGCCGAGACTGGTTTTGCCACTGCTGGCATGGGAACCAGCATCCGACTTTTTGCGGCTCCTGAACTGAGTAGACAAGGTTTCGGTGTCTGGTAGAAGAAAACTCGTCGTTGGAGGTGGGTAAGGGTGATTTTTGGGTGGTACGGGCGACGCTGATGCTGTTGCCGGTCTGGGTCGGGTAGACGTCTGTGTCTGGGGGATTGCAAGGGGGTTGGCACCGAGATTGTTCTCGTTAATGTGCCATCTCGCCAGGAGGTCGTTCTGGATCCAGATGAGTTTGCCCAGTGCTCGCACAATTGAGATGCGGAGACGTAGCTCGATGGTGTTGTTGGTCAGGATAGCTTCGGTGAAAGCATCTTGGATGTAGCCCATGCAAATGCCGAGGAACAGATAGTCGACGTGAAGTGGGTTACGACGCCCCGATCCGACGTGCATCTCGCCGACTTTGTCAAGATACTCCCAGAACTCCATCTTGGAAGGGTCTTGGTTCAGTCTGGTAAGGTACCATCGTAGGAAGATCTTGCGGTTCTGGATTGCAGGACTACCGTCTTGAGGCCAGACGGGAGGGTCCTCGTCGTCACGGCTGTCTCGGGTAGAGAAGACGCGGGCCGTGATGTCGTACTGGAGCAGCTTCTTGTAGACCGAGTTGACGATGTCTGGGATCACCATTCGCACCAGGTCCTGGCCTTGCTCCAAAGCAGCGAGATCATCTGGGAGGTTGTAAGTTGTTGTTGTTGGACGCAACACGTGGATGAATAGCACAGGAGTGATAGGAGTCTTACTCGGTCCGAATTCTATGAACGACTTCAAATACGACACACGAGCGGCGAGATCTGTGTAAAGGGAGTCGCGGTCGACATGCTTTATTCCGCGGGGCAGATGGGCCATGGCTGAAGAATCTTGGCCCTGTATAAGTGATGGAAGATTAATGGAAGGAATGTAGCCCGGCTAGATTCGACGAAAACGAAGGGGCGCATATGGGAGTATGGAAAGTGTTTTTCGCTTATCCCATCCCCGGATACTCTGTGACAGCACAGTGGGCCATTTTGAATTAACTTGACACGGCCGACTCGAAGATCCGAACGTGCCTTGTCAGACTGTACGAGGGGCGGCGAGGCCCGAAGGCAACCAGACAAGGGTTGAAGTGAAAAGACCAGGGTTTGGAGTCACGTGAGTCTGAGTGAGGATGGATTATTTTCGTTTCGGCCAGGGGCGATGATTGCAGTGTGCAGGAACGAAAGGAAGAATACTGTAGGCAACCCTGGACACTAGCGCTTGAGCACGTGTCGGCCGTTTTGGGTCCGGTTCACGCGAAAGAGGGGCCGGACGGAAACGGCGAACGATGAAGGGTCCAGACGCATCCTGGAAATGGAATGCCTCTTCCTCCTCCTTGGCCTGTCATTTCATCAGTATGCCATGCTTCATGCCTTCTCCATGGACAGAAGCGCCTGCTTGTAAGTTTCAAAGGTACACGTCTGCCGGTATCCATCAGGCTGCCAGGCATCACCAGCACATATACAGATACAGACATGCATCACTGATCCGACTTCAGCACCACCTGGACACCCGAGTACCCGAGGAATGCAGTAGCAAACGCTCCCCTCGCATTGGGACAGCCTTGACTCATGTGCCGTAGCAGCCACCAGAGTTGAACAGACCTGTTCATCGTCTCGCGTGAACAGAGCATGGTAGGTACCAAGGGTACACTAACCATGCAGCTGTCCTTGGAACAAAGAAACTCTCACACCATCGAGGAATACAGCCTATATCGAAACAACAATACTGCCGAGTCCAGATCCAGATCCAGTCACGGCAGATCCCGCATACCAACCTCACCATGTGTGTGTCTTCAGACGCTTTTTCCTATGGTCTCGAATGCAAACGGACCCCTTCTCTCTGCGCCAATACCAATCCAACTTTTCCTGGCACCGTAGCAACCAGCAACCCTGGAAAGTGGTAAGACTGCTTGAACATTGGTAGTTTCCTACCGTCTCCATCTCCAAGCCTCTACCAGTAACTGGGCTCTCCAGCCTGAGTCTTACTTTTGCCGATCAATAAAGCCCCTCAACGTAACCTTGCTATAGCCCTACTATAGCATTACGCAACCGCGCAGGCGCCACATTGCGCAATATACCTTGCACCTACTGTACTGTTCCTCCTTACTCAGGTACAGTTCCGTACACTCGGTACGACCAGGACATGCCCGCCGTGCTCCTGCTCCTGCCAGAGGAGCGCAGGACAAACATCAACAATGCCACGCATCGACTAATAAACCTTATATCACGAGCAGCTTCCGAGCTGGAAGACACCGGAAGAATGGCCACATCTCATCTCGCTCGTGCAAACACCACGGGCACACATGGATTGTGGAACAGCCATTCCGTCGACGCGGCAGGCATCTTGGCCTCGCAACAACGGCGACAAATCCAGATCATATGCGCTGCAATGGCAAGCGTCAGCATATTCGCTGCCATGTGCGCCATATACTGGTTCTGCATGATGAAACGGAACTACCGACGCGACCTGGTCTTAATGTTAATCTTGGGAGACTTCTACAAAAGTTTATGGTACCTGATACACGGTTCAGTGAACTTTGCACGAAGTCAAGTCACCAGCGACGAATCTTTCTGTCAGGTCAGCGGGTTCATGCTACAGATGGGACTCCAAGCGTGTGGTAAGTGTGCATGGTTTCTGATTCCGACATGTGTCGTGTGCTGATCATTCAACAGACGTGGCCATCCTTTTCATTAGCATGCACATGGCGCTGCAAATCTTCCCTCCAAAGAACTCTTTCCTCGGCCACGATGGACTATACAAAGTGCGCCATTGGGTACTTGCCATCTGGATCTTACTACCATGCTTCGCGGCGGCTCTGGCTTTCGTTAACCCACACGGCGCATATCAAGCGCAAGGTGCGTTTTGTTGGCTTCCAATACGCCCGTTCTGGTATCGTCTGGCACTATCCTGGATCCCACGATATCTGATCTGGCTATACATCATGTGGGTCGCCGTTCGAATCTACAGCCACGTAGGATACGAGTTCAGAGTATTTGGCCAAGAACAGGACCAATCATCGACCAGCGGTCTCTCGGCAGGCAGTTCCGTCGAGCGGAGCGCCATCAAAAAGGCCATCAAAGAACATCGCTCGCACATCACCAACGAGAAAACAGACGTCGATGATGTCGCTCCTGAAGACTGGAGTGTACCACGGC
Source organism: Cladosporium phlei (assembly GCA_003614995.1). Lineage (NCBI taxonomy): Eukaryota > Fungi > Ascomycota > Dothideomycetes > Cladosporiales > Cladosporiaceae > Cladosporium > Cladosporium phlei. The sequence continues at coordinate 142,583 of QZFA01000034.1, read as the reverse complement.
CGATGCCTTCAAGGATGTCTCCCAACGAATCTGTTCAAACTTCACCAGCCAATGCAGGCCGGAGAGCTTCTCTACCTGCCTGGCACTCGCCTTTTGGAGGACCACCATCTCCAACTCGAGCTCCCGTGGACATCTTCACCACCCATACCTCCCGCAGCCAACCTACTTCCCGCCGCGGCAGTCACCAAATCGCCCCAGGCATCATGGCAGAAGACTTCATGGCACCACCAGGCTTCGACTTGAACCCACGCGGCTCCGTTTCAACCATGAACTCCAACCACCCCTCAACAATAACAAACACCGCCTCCCCAGACTACATCCTCCCACCCATAGCCGAAACCCGCGGCAACAGCGTCTCCGCCCAAAGCAGCGTCCACACCTCCCTCGGCGACCGCGCCCAACGCCAACGCCGCCGCGCCATTCAGCGTCAGCTCCGCATCCTCTTCATCTACCCCATAGTCTACATGCTGATGTGGCTCATTCCTTTCGTCAGCCACTGCCTGTCGTATTCGGACCGATTCGCCCAACACCCCGTCTTCGCCATCTCCCTAATGTCCTCTTTCTGTCAGTGTTTCATGGGCTTCGCTGACGTCTCGGTCTTTTGCTGGCGCGAACGGCCCTGGCGCCATATCCCTGGCAGCGACGGATCGTTCCTTGGCAGCTTTGCCTTCTGGCGGAATCTCCGCGCGGACGCCTCGGATACTGTGGAATGGTCGCGCCGCGAAAGCAAAGCTCCGCGCACCTTACCAAGTCACGGTCCGAGCAGGCCCAAAAACAACGACAACGACAACGACAACACCGGTACCGGAAGCGAAACCCCAACCCTATCCTCCTCACAAGCCGGCCTTCTCGCTTCGCTCCGCCGCTGGTCGATGACCCGCAAGAATTCGACTCTCAGCACGGCGGGCAGTACTCTGACGGCTACGACGGCGGGAGGAGGAGCAGCGCGGCGACCTGCGGCGTCAAAACGCATCTATACCGGTGGACGGCAGACGAAAGAGGCGGAGTTGGCGCACGAGAGGTTAAAACTGGAGAGAGAGGATTACGAGAGGCGGAATCGGACGAGTTTGGATGGGACGGTGAGTCCTGGGAGGACGCCGGGCGGAAGGAGAGAGTGGTTTGATTTGAATGTTAGTGAGGATTCGTTGGAGTTGGGCGCTGGTGGTGTTCTTGCTGGGAGTGGGAGTGGGAGTGGTACTGGGAGTGCAGGGCGGGAGGGGAATAATGGGAGGAGCTAACGTGCGGTTGAAATCTTTTCATGTTACGATACATAGAGACGCATTTATTGCATGGATCGGCGTTTTGCTATCATTTAAAACCATCTTTCTTTGCTTCGTTCCTCGTCATGTTCGTCTAGTGTCGTGTTGTTGTTGTTGTTGTGTCAAGGCTATCATAAAGTGTTGCTCATTCGTTCCCCTTCAAGAATAGAAAAATACAAGAAAGGTACACGCAGAAATGCCAATCAGGTAACTTACTTCCTCAAAGAAAGTCACCATCTCCGAATCCGCCGAACGGGTTAGGCGGCCTGCCACCCATCCCGGCGCCTCGTGGATGTCCACCGCCACCGCCACCACGGCCGCCTCCGAACCCAGGTCCCATCGGATCGAATCGCGCTCCGGGTGGGACTTGCGGGTCGTAGCCACCGCCTCCTCTGGGGCCTTGGCCGGGGAACATCGGATCGTCGAAGGTAGGGTGCATGCCGCCGCCACCCATTCCGCCGCCATAGCCAGGTCCGACACCGCCGCGGAAGGGATCGTTCGGCCCGAGGCCTTGAGGGTAGAGGTCTCGGTCACCGATTCGAGGGAAGCCGGCTCCCGGCAGGCCAACGCGGGCTGGGCGTTGGGTTTCAAACTCGTCTTCGAAGCCGGGCATGGGTTCGGGCATTGGACGGCGCGGGTGTGCGAGAGGGTCGGCGAGCGGGTATGGTCTGGCGGGTTCGGGGTTGCGGTCGTCGCGGAGGGGGTCTCTTTGTGGCCTGTTGGCGTTTGGGCTGTTATGGTCGTCGTTGGTCTGGCGGGTATCTGAGGACTGGGATTCAGCCGTCTCTTCGTAGCCGGGTTTTTGGAGACTCGGGGCGAGTTTCTGGATGATGCCGACGCGCAGCAGGCTGCCTAGGTCTGACAGGCGGCCGATGCTGATGAAGATGTCCTGTATGCTCCTCTCGATTTCATCATCGGTCGCGCCTTCTTTCTTTGGTGTTGCTGGTAGGTTGCCGTCCGAGACGAACTCTTGATACTTGAGGTCGAAGCTGGTTGTCTTGTCGTCGCCCAGACCCATGCCCATGATGACTGTCTTGCTGCCCATCCGGTTCACTTTGAGGAGGTATTCCATGCTCGACTGGGCGTGCTTGTAGCGGAAAGCGTAGGAGCCGGCGTTGGCGTTCCACTCCAAGGGCAACTCTTGAGGTTTGTCGCGGTCCGAGGATGCTTCGAGCTTGTGGTCTTCGCCTAGGCCGACCATGCGGAAGCCGACGGCGAGCATCGAGGCGTGCGAGGCGATTGCGATGGCTTCGTGGCCGGTCCTGATCTGTGGGTCGGCGTCTTTGGGTAGGCTGTTGCGAATGATGTAGCTGAGGGAGGCGGCGGAGAGGACATTGCCTCGAGGTCCGGCGGATGATTGTGCCATGGTGTGTGGTCTTGTTGTGTTTGATATGTGTGAGTGTGAGTGTGTTATTGGGCTTGGAGGGGGTTGTCTATGTTCAGGGCTGCGTTGAGATTGAGGTCCAAGCGGTGGTGTGGGAGTGCAGATGAGGGGAGGGGCAGTCGGCAGTTATGTAAAGAAAGCTCATCCACTCATCCACTCATCCATCGCGACAACTCACTTCTTCCATTCAAGATCCAGGCAGCACCGATGACGCACATCAAATCGGAACTGAATCTGGTTCGGCAGCCGTTGCCGACGATCCGATCGGACCCCGATCTGAACCACTTCACTCACATTCGCGTGCGTGAATCCTCGGCTAAGCTCCACGTTGGAGGCATGTTCCATTTTAACCATCTCGTTCGACTACTAATGACATGGCCAACCTGAACATGCCAGCTTCCGACGACTACTTCGACCTGGGCACCTCCAGCCGCACCATCACTACTTCCAGTCCAGAAGCACAGCTATGGTTCAATCGCGGTTTCGTCTGGACATATGGCTTCAACCATGAGGAAGCTGTAAAATGCTTCGAGCGTGCCATAGCCGCCGACGACACGTGTGCGATGGCACATTGGGGCGTCGCTTACTCCATAGGCCCAAACTACAACAAGCCGTGGGAAATGTTTGACTCCGATGAGCTTCAAACTGTTGTTGCGAGAGCTCACGACGCCGCTCTTCACGCCCAGAAGCATGCTGCGAACAATTCAACTGCTGAGGAAGAAGCTCTCATCAAAGCTGTGATGTTCAGATGTCCCACCTCGCATGTCGAAGATCTCGAGTCCCGCTCGGCATGGAACGAGAGATACGCGGAAGCGATGGGTGAGGTGTACAGACGATTTCCATCAGATACGGATATCGCCGCTCTCTACGCCGATGCTCTCATGAACCTGACCCCATGGGACCTCTGGGATATCAACACAGGCGAGCCTAACCCGAAGGCGAAGACTCTGGAAGCAAAGAGCGTGTTAGAAGACGCGATGCAGTCTACTACGCACAAAACGGATCACCAAGGTCTGCTACACCTCTACATCCACCTCATGGAAATGTCCGGGCGGCCAGAACTCGCACTACCAATGGCAGACCGCCTACGAAACCTTGTGCCAGACGCCGGGCACTTAAATCATATGCCGTCGCATATCGATGTGCTATGCGGCCACTGGCAAGAAGCAATAGACGCGAACACTTCAGCCATCTCAGCAGACGATAAGTTCTTCGCAAAAGCCCCAGAAACGCGCTTCTACGCCCTCTACCGTGCCCATGACTTGCACTTCAAAGCCTACGCTGCTATGTTCGCTGGCCAGAAAGTGTCCGCTCTATTTGTCGCCACAAAACTAGAAACCGTCATCCCAGAAAGTCTCCTCCGAATCCGCAGTCCGCCCATGACAGACTGGCTAGAAGGCTTTCTCTCAGTCAAAATCCACGTGCTTGTACGCTTCGGTCTCTGGCACGAAATCCTCGCCTTACCTCTACCCGACGACCAAGACCTCTACAGCACCACCACAGCAACACTGCACTACGCGCAAGCGATCTCATTTGCCAACACAGGCTCCACAGCCCATGCGCTGGAATCTCAAACGAGGTTCAAAGCTTCTCTCCAACGCGTGCCCGCCTCTCGAACGCTGTTCAACAACAAATGCATCGACATCCTCGCCATAGCGGACACCATGCTTGACGCTGAGATCAAATTCAGGATGGACAGAATCAATGAGGGCTTCGCCTCTTTCGAAAGCTCGATCGCGCTCTGTGATTCTCTACCGTATGACGAGCCGTGGGGTTGGATGCAGCCGCCGAGGCATGCTTTTGGTGCGCTGATGCTTGAGCATGCTGACAATCTGCTCACGGGTGATGATAAGCAAGGAGAGGAAGTTTTGCGACTGGTGAAAGCTGCTGCTGACTTGTACGAGAGCGATCTGGGACTCAATGAAAAGCTGCCGAGGGTGCAGCGGCATCCAAACAACGTCTGGGCGCTGCGTGGGTATGTGGAATGTCTGGATAGGAGTGACGAACTTGAGGCTGAGATTGGGAGCGAGAGGAGTAAGCAGGTGAGGGAGATGCTGCGGAAGGCAGAGGGAGGAGCCGATGTTCAGGTGAAGGCTTCTTGCGCGTGTCGTGTTGGGAAACCATGACATTGTTGGTGCAAAAGTCTCTTTCCAGGGCGATCAAGAATGAATCACGACTTTGATGTTTCAATATCTTCCGACCAATTCTCACGGAACGAACCGAGTCTCGTATCATGTTGAGTAAAAAGAGGCGATTGTGACAAAAGTGTATTAGGTTATAGGTTATGGAGAGACACCAGACCCAAAGGAAATCCAGCGCCTATTTCCCGCAAATGATGGAGGAAAAAACAAACCCTCAGATAACCCACACTCGCTCAGAACGCTTCCCAAAAACGCTCATCCACGCACCCATCTCCCCATACACAAATCCAAACAAAACAACCTCCCACACCCCTCCCCTTCTCACATCCCCCCTACCAAGCAGTATGCCCCCCATCGATCCTCAAATCACTCCCCGTCATAAAGCTGCTCGCATCACTGATGCAAAACACCGCAGCACCCCTGTACTCCTCCGGCACACTGAGCTTCCCCAGCATATTCTGCGTCGGCCAGTCGCGCCTGCGCTCGGGGTATTTTTCGAACAGGGCCTCGACCATGGCGGTAGCGATGTAGCCGGGCGAGATGGTGTTGACGCGGATGCCGTAGGAGCCCCACTCCGAGGCGAGGTTGCGGCCGAGTTGCAGGACGGCGGCTTTGGAGGCGTTGTAGGCGGGGCAGATTAGGCCCTGGATCGTTACGTTAGTGTTCGATCTTCAAGGCATACCTTTTCAGGACCTTTTGATGGGATGTCTTGACTTACGCGGTTGGCGACTGTGCCACTCATGGAAGCGATCATGGCGATGCTGCCGCCGTTGCCCCAGCGGATCATCTCTTTCGCGACGGCTTGGGCGGTCATGAAGACTCCGGTCACGTTGACCTCGAACATCATGTTCGAGTCTGCTTGTGTGTAGTCGAGCGCGGGAGTTTCTTGTTGGATACCGGCGGCTGCGATCAGGCCGTCCAATCGCCCTTGGGCGTCGCTGATGCTCTTGACGACTTGGTTCAGGCCTTGAACGTCTCGTACGTCGACCTGGCGGTAGTGGAGGGTGTTGCCTGGGCATCATGTTAGTCCACGGAATATTCCTCATTTTGATAATCCAGAACTCACCAAGCTCCTCAGCGGCCCTCTGCTGGACTCTGTAGAAATCCTTGCTCGGCTCCGGCAGACGATCAAGTGCGTATACAGTCGCGCCAGCCTCGAGCAAAGCTTCGGCCTGCACCAGACCCAGACCTCTGGCAGCACCGGTAACCAGTACAACCTTATCGTTCAAGTTGAACTCGGGAAGACGCTTAGTGGTTCCCAAGTAAGAGCCAGACTTGTAGTTATCTTTCAACGCGGCGGCCTCTTCAGCAGGCGGGGCTGGAGGCCCTCGGTCTGAGATGATTGGGTTGCCTCGTGGTGGATCACGGTGGTCGTGCATGTCAGTTCGGACAGAGGTCAATGGGGCAATCTTCGAGGCGATGCGAGGAGCCCGAAGTTGGCGGAGGGCGCGAGGCGCGGAACGAATGAGGGAGGCCATTGTGCTGATGTCTTGTTGCTGTTGCGATTGGGAACTCTCGGCTTGTCTATGTGAACTAGAACGAGTGTTCTTCGAGATAGAGCTTCGTTTTTGGTATTGAAGAATTGGCAGAAAGAAGCAGATGAACACAACGAGGATGAGCGAACGATTGAAAGGGAACCCACCGGGCAGAAGAGACACCTTATACTCGTACCACTTACCAAGGAGGGACCGCAAAGCTCCAAGCTCTGCATCTTCTCTCGCCTCTCGCCGTGGCTCGCGTGCCCGCCTACCTGCTGTTGCATCGTACCCAAGTCGGACGAGGCAGGCTCAAGCGCCAGACGTCGCACGGCAATACTCAAAGAGTCAATCCGGCGTTGCGACCCTGGGTCTTCGACGTTTTCCGGCTTGGAAAAAAGCAAACGGCTCGAGATGGAAGGGTCTCAGAGAAGAGTCAATGGGAGCCGAGCGGGGAAGATGGCCAGAACTCGATCGAAAATCCCATGGGTCCCAAAGCGGTAATCCGTAGAGTGATGCCGTGAAACCAAGGAGCGTACGCGTGTGTCGTGGAAGTCATCCGGTCGGGGAGACGTTGGCTCAATCACCTAGTTTGATTGACTTTCTTGTTGACCGACTCGGGACGCTCTTCCCATGCCTCGTATCTGCCGGCAGGAGGTCGTTGATGGGTATGTAGGTGGTATGCAGTATGCAGCAGTATCCACACCCACATATCCCTTATTTACACGCGCTTCCCCATGTTTCTTGGCGTGGAGTCGGAACAACGCGTGTCCCGAGCCGAGAGTACGTAAGTGGCTGGGCACGTGGTCGCGTCTATGCACCGCTGCTATTCGCCGGCCTACCACATGCATCTATCCATCAACCTGGATTCCCGGCATCGCGAGTCGAACACCTCTTGAAGCCGATGCTATTCCGGGGTGCATAGGCGTGGACATCAATCTCGACAAGTGGTCTTGTCATGCCTTCGGCTTCTTCGGCGCTCAGCAAAACCGCCACCGTACTTGCTGTTGCTATAGGAGCATATGCCGTCGTTCTGGGTGCCCTACTCACTCCGCCACTGCAAAGATTGTAATGCCATTTGAATCAAGAAGCCACTCGCGCAACCAATCCTGACCTTCACAGCGCTCTCTACGCCCACAAGATCAACACTCTCCTCTGGCAGGACATTCACGATGCCGAACCGTTCGGTTTCGCAAAGGGCCAGGTGACGCCTTTCACCATCCCGACGCCTGACGGACAGACTCTCTATGCGTGGCATGTGTTGCCTATAGACACCTATCTCCAGAACGAAGCAGCACTGTCAAGTATCGAACCGCCTCAAGGTCCAGTTGAAGACTTCACACAGTCTCTGGCGTTCAAATTACTTTCATCAACATCTTCGCCGGCCCGGGTGATGATAAATTGTGAGCTGCGAAATGACACTCGCGATACCGTCCTAATTTCTGACCAAAACAGTCCATGGCAATGCCGGCCACATCGCCCAAGGCTGGCGGCCAGACACCTACCGCAACCTAGTCCTTCAGCCCAACACGCACGTCGTAACCATCGACTACCGCGGGTTTGGCCACTCCACCGGTTCACCAACAGAAGCAGGCCTGATCGCGGACGGCACAGCTCTTGCGAACTGGGTTCTGCAAGTCGCTCAGATTCCAGCAGACCGTATAGTCATTCTCGGCCAAAGCCTAGGAACCGCAGTCGCCAGCGCCGTCGCCCTAAACTTCATCGACCCGCAAAATGAGCTGTTGCCACAGACCGAAGCCTCCAAACCCTCATCTCCCCTCTTGGATCTTGGAAACGCCGCCCAACCAAGTCAAAGCCCAACCCTCTTCGCCTCCGTAATCCTCGTAGCGCCCTTCTACTCCCTCCCTTCCCTCCTCCTCACCTACCGCCTAGGTGGCCTGGTACCACTCCTCCTCCCACTCCGTCCCTTCCCATGGCTCGGAAACGCGCTCACGAGTCGCATGATCGACCAGTGGCCCACCGCCAAGCGGCTTGCAGCTTACACGCGTGCGACATCTGCTTCGCCGCAGCTTCTGCAGCTTCGAGAGTTGGTTGACTACGGTGATGGTATGGACAGGGATATGGGAGTGCTGCAGATCATCCATGCGAAGAGTGATATGGATATCTCGTATCATCAGACGGAGATGATTTGTGCCGAGGTGTTTGGGGAGGAGAGGGCTGGGGAGTGTGTTGCTGGAGGTGATGGGTTGCTGTTGGATGTTAAAGATCAAGGGAAGGTGAGAGTCAGGGTGCGGACTGTGGAGCATGGTGGTGAGTTTGCGTTTTGCTTTCTTTGACATCTTGCGCATTTGGCCGTCCTTTTTGCTGACACATGTTTTACACAGGCCACAACCGCATCATGACCTACTCAGATGTCGCGACTGCGGTGGCGAGGGGATTCGAGGGTCCGCGAAACACTGCCTAAGCACTGGCAAAAGTGCGTTTTGTAAACGAAATTATATACTGTTCATGGTATTTCGCTAACGGTGATTTTGGAATTGCTGAACCTATGCGCAGCCCAAGCGCTCACCGGGCTTGCAATGGGTCTCCAATGGCCAACAATCTTATCCTGGGTCCACTCGAAATCTATGGACCAAACGCTCGCTGTCTTTGCGGAATACCGAAGGTGCACGCTAAACATATCATCTGGTATCCCGGGGGGTCCTGTCGTCATGCTCCCCACCATCGCTCTCCACAAGTAAGTCGAGGTTGACCGATCAAGGGAATTGACTACATGGTTCGGAAAATCGCATAGCAAGTTTTCCACCAAATACCAACTATCTTCCATTATTGAAACACACAATCTTCGTGGCTTTGGCCCAACGAGCCCTATTGCAAGATTCAGGCGTAACTCTTGCGATATGTCGATGGGGAAACATTTCTCGTGACCAAGAGCACAAAGAACAGGTGTAGAGTAGCGTCTCAGCCCTGGTCTGGTATTGTGTGGGGAGGGTGATTGCAGTCGGTCGTCCGATGTTGCCGCACTAGTTCCGGAGCCCAGACTTGTAGGCGTGGAATCTGCCACGCGCTCTCCGGTGGGTCCCAGAGATGATGCATTCCGTTGCTTGGACAAGTGAGGGCGGGCCTTCTCGATATCGCGAGGGAAGCCACTCACGTTCGGCTGGCTGGTAGGCAGATCGCCTATGAAAGATGTGTTCCCTTGGCTGAAGAATTTCGCAGGGAATTGCTCAGTACTGCCGAAGTGTTGCTTGTACCCCGTGGGAACAGTGTCTTGGAACAGTGTCGGTTGATCTGTGTCGATATAGTCCAAGATTGCGTCCTTTGGCGATATCGTTTTGGTTGGTTCCCGATGAAGCTGGGATTGGTGCCGTGCTATCTCTGCCTTTGCTGTTGTTTCCTTCTGTTGTTGTCTTATCCCATCATACGTGCCCACGCGCGGCGGGGCTGTGCAAGAGGTGAACCGTGCTTGAACCGTGAACGGCGAACGTACTCTTGAAGGTGATAAAGGTTGGACGGATCTTGTAATGTTGGCGGTTTGCAATCGTTCGCGAATAAGATTGCGGTGCGGCGTCAAGAATCTGGTATTGGTTGGCGGAGCTCGTGTTGGCGGAGCAGTGAAGTTGGCAGGGTTGTATAGCTCGTCTTGGTATGCTGCAGATTCGGTTCGGTCAAGTTGCACGTTCGAGCGCGACTGTCTGTACTCTGTATTGCCATAAAGTAAGTAATCGTCCCATCATTCGCCAGATTTCATCATACATAGTCTCACCATTACTGATAGTCCTCGCCAATTTGTTCTCGGTGTCCTCCGCCGTTGAGCGAGGCGTGGCCCTGAAGGCGTCTAGTGATGGTGTCTTCATGGCAGGCAATGGCGCAGTAGTGGTAGTTGGCTGGCTGGTATCGTCTGACGGTACTACCGATGAGGGTCCCGACTCAGCTGCGTGCCCATCAGGCGAAGATATGTCGAATGGCACCCCAGGCGCAGGATCCTCTTCGAATACGCTCCGACGCCTCTTCCGACTCCGGCAAACATCGACTGCAGCTTCATAAGTCTCATGGGTAATGAATATTGTGTTAACCTCGAACACTTTCCCAGGAGATCGCGTCATTCCCATGTGTTGCCAACGACCCGTCATCTGGTTCTCGCGCCACTCTAGATTGATGGACCAAGTGCTTGAGATCCCATCTTCGCGAGATTGAGAGTGCTCGATAAAAATGAAGTCCAACAGTCCGTGCTCCCCCTTTATCATATCATCCAACATCGCACGCCACCAGCGCTCCAAGCGTGGCTGAGGCAATGGCCAGAGATTTGTTGGTCTTGCGAAATCGTGACGGAAGGTAGAATGCGAGTCCCACATTCCGGACAATTGAACCGTCAAAATTACGACTTGTCGACCAGAGGGCAACATGATGGGATCTTGTTGACCATCGAATAGGTGTTTGTTCCGCGATACATCGATGATGAAATAGCCTTGATATGGACAAAGTGCATACTGTGACAGACTTGGCGGGCTCTTCCGGCGCATGTCAGTCTGTTCAATCGCGCGAGGTGCAGTAGAAGAAGCAGATGGCGAGCCCGTGTCGTTGAGAGTTCCCTCTGGGTGCGTTGGAAACATTTTGCCCGCTACCGGATCAAAGGAAAGTGTGGCGTTTTGACGGATGGCTGGTGGTGGTGATGACTTTGCGGCACCATGCTCGGATGTGCTCCGACATCGTTTTCGGTTTTTGCGACAAACGGCCGCAGCTTCATGCTTCTGCAGAGCCTCTTGCTTCACGTAGCTCGCATCGCATTTATAGCAAAAGTATTTGCCCAAACGGTCCGGCAAGTGAGTCCTCCAGTGTCGCTTGGCGTTGGAGGTCTGTGGTGAGATTGTCGTGCAACCTGGGTGTCGACATTGTTTGTCGTGGCCAAGCTTCAACCATGACTTGTCATGCGTGTCGACGTCGTCCGTAGTCTTGAGTCTCTCATTGCAGGAACAGATGAATATCGTGTCGTCGGACAGCATGATTGTCTTTCGCGTTCTTGATGCAGGTTGTCTCCCACCCAGTCTGTGTCTGACCGGGGAAGCCCTTCGGTGTACTTCTGCCGTTTACCCAAGGCATGGGGGTGTATGGGTTATTGTAGCACTGCTTCGGCTCTGTTGTGATAGGTCTCGAAGGCAATGGTGATGGCGGGTTTGGGTGTAGATGAGTCTGTGGAATGGTCAGAAGTGGGAGTCGACTGCCTGATATCCCATTCGTCTCCATTCATACCGAACAGCCAGGTTGTGAGCTTATGTATCATCGAGATCGGTGGACGCTTCTGTTTCGCATGTCGGTGGATCACTCGCCAACTCGCCAACTCGCCAACTCCCCAAGTTCTCAACTCGCCAGCTTGTCAGCCCCCACCAGCCCGCCGCTGATGTAACGGTGCAGATTGGCTCTCGCCACGATGTGATTCGCTGTTCCTGTGTCACACTCGATCGTGCGTAAAGGACCTGGGCACGAAAGGCTTGGAAACGAGCTGTCGCCGAGACGCTGAGCAGACGGTAGCAGCCTGCAGACCACGGCGAACTCTCTCGCTCACCTCCCTGTGCGTGTACATTGGCAACCTCAGCCACGTCGCCCGCCCTGCTGCGCCCGCCCACGTTTCAATATTCCAACCTCAACTCCCCAACTCCCCAACTCGCTCAGTCGCCTTTCGGTTGTCGCTCCTTCATTACTTCGGGTCTCCCGCTCCATCACTTCCAAGCCCTCTTACCTGCTCTCTAACTCCCCAACTCCCCAACTCCACGAACTCACCACTGTCCAATCCTAGCTGACTACTTGCCGACTCCCCAACTCCCTCACTATGCACATCCACCGTTCCCTAAGCCTGCCACTCTCTAACTCCCCAACTCTCTCACTCACCCAGGTGCACTCTTCTCATAGAACAAAGATACAAGAATGAAGCAATCCCACAGCCAGAACGTTCCTTCTTCCTTCCTCCACAACCACAAATCCACCAACATCAACACAAGCCCAACCCATCAACATCAACCCGTCAACATCAACCCACCAACATCAGCCCAACAACATCAACGCACCAAAACAACCACCATGTCTCCAATCCCACTCAACTTCGACCCCATCGCCTTCATCATGACATTGATCATGATGATCATGGCAGCAATCCAACTCCACTGGACTCGTCCGCAACGTGCCGGCCCTCGAGCAGACGCAAATGCCGACCCGTAAAGCAAACAACAACTTCAACTCTGCCATGCACCGTCAAGGTAAGGATACCTTCAACCTTGTAGCCCTCCAGACGGAGACTGACCGACCCAGGCGCAGCTCGGTAGCGACAGAAATTATACTCTCAAGAGAAGGATCAGATGGAAGGGATGTCGAAGAAGATGTTCGGATCGGCATGCCGCTTTCACCAGTTGGTCTGCGGCTAACCGTCCTTGGAGTATGGGATTGTCTTGACTTTATACTTTGAGGTTGGAGGCTGGGAAGTGAAGCGCGGCGTAATCGGCGGGTATCTGGCGAACATCAATGATGGAAAGGAGGAGGACGGTGTACTGGGACATTTTTAGGAGACGCGGACTGTGGAGCGAAAGTTTGCAATTGTTTTCTCTCGCACACGGCATCATCTTTGTATTAGCTCTTCAAATCTTCGCTTTTCGCGGCAATCTTCTCACCAAGTCTTTGGCTTACGCATCTCTCCCTGCACCACAATGATCCCGCTCACAATACGAGCAAGAAGCCCAGCAGACCGCAAAGCGCAGCAGACATCCAGGCAAAGCCCGCGAGTCCAAGCATCGATCCGGCGAACGAAAAAGACCCGGCGCCCAGGGACGCACCACTGGTTGGGCTAGCCTCACCACTGCTGCTAGCAATCGGACTGCTCCCGGCGGCGGTGGCGGTAGCGTCACCGCTCTCTTCGGACTGAGCCTTGCTGCTAGCAGTGCCCGTAGCAGTCGAGGAAGCGAATTCGGAACCGCTTGACGACTCGGAGTCCGACACAGCCTTGTTACCAATCGTCGGCAATGGTGCGTCTGGCGAGACTGCCCAGGCGCCACTGGTGAAGTCTGGACAGGGCGGCGGAGTGAGCGAGGGTTTGTAGTCGTCCGCACGAACACCAGTCGGAGAGAGCGTGGCCCAATGCTTGCTGAGATTCTCAAAGTCCGGGCTAATTGGCTTCGGTGTGCCACTGCGACCAAACTGTGCGTCGTCGCCGGAAGCGGTTGCGGTGCCTCCTTCGAGGTCGTACGTGACAAGACCGTACTGGTTCGTTTCCTGGATCCATTCGTAGATGATGGCGCCGGACCAGGTGTCGACCATTTTCTCGCCGAAAATTGCTGCTTGGTCGTCGAAGGTTCGTGGCGGCTCAACAATGCAGCCGGTCTCGGAGAAGAAGATCGGGATGTTGTACTCCGATGCGTTCATCTGGAGGAAGACGTATCCGGACGTGTCGTACGTTGCTTCGCCGCACCTGTCTGATGTTAGCGACGGTGCGAGTGCGTAGGGTGATTTGCGGTAGCTGCGACTTACCACTCGTAAGCGTTGAGACCATAGAAGTCAACCGCTTCTGAAGTATCCTCGCCGCAAGCGAGGTAGTTCTGCAGCATAGGGCGGAGGGTGGCGACATCAGCTGCAGTGTAGCCAACGGGAATCTTCCGATAATCCTTTTCTGAGGATTGTCAGCTTTGCTGATCCAGCAATTTTGATGTTTGCCACTTACCATCGCGGTACGCCTTCATGTCACGAGCAGCGGCTTTGACAAACGGTGCAGCAACATCGGTGTCCGGCGAAGTCAGAACCTCGTTGCCAACGAAAAATCCACCAAGGTTGTCGTAGTTATGGAACGCATCCATGACCTCCTGGTAGGCCTTGTACTGAGTCTCGTTCCACTGAGGTGCGGACATGCCAGGTCCCTGGATGTAAGAGTTGAAAGTGTCCAAGTCAAGCCAGATGTAGATACCGGCGTCGGCAAAAGTCTTCATGCAGTCGTCGTGCTCGGCCTGAGGATCAACATGGTAAACACGGATGGAGTTGGCGCCGAGGGTCTTCATCAGGTTTGCGTCGAGCGTGCATTGGGTGTTGTCGATAAGTGGGTCCTCTGGCAGGAGCTGGTAGGCCACGCCTGTCGTGGAAATTAGTCAACTGTGATGAGGTAAGGCGGAGGTGTAAACAAGCATACCCTTGAGAAAGAATTGGTTGCCATCGCTGGTGAAGAACTTGGAGCCTTTGGTGGAGATGGTAGGAATGGCAGAGACGAGGCCTAAAAGAAAGCCGAAGAGGATGGAGAGCAGCATGTTTGGGTGGCTTTCGGGGGTGGTAGCCAAGAGATATGTGAGAGAGTGATGAATTAGCGCGGTAGTCAACGAGTGGACGTACTGCTGAGAGGCAGTACTGGTGCTGAGAAGGAAAGGGAAAGTTGGTGGAAATTGGAGGATTCGAGGAAGTTGAGGCCAGGCTTATCGTGTCGTGTCGTCACTCGGCTCGCGGTTTGCAGTTTCCTGGATTTTGGAACGGAAGGAGCCCACCAAACTCAATTGGCCGCCTCGCCAGAACAAACAGAGAACAACACGAACGACGAGACATGAAACTGTGTGCCAAACGGGGAGCGCTGGAAGCCAGTGTGCAAACGCTTCGACATGCGGGCGGACGCGAGTTGAGCCATCCCTTGGGCAAACTCAGTACCGCCAGTGGAACAGCATCACCCTACCTTCCTTTCTCGCCGACATCCTTGTCTCATCAGGAAACGAGTGTCGCCAGCCTCATGGCCGTCGAAGTCGTGCAAGCAAGATAGCAGCAAGGGCGGTATTTGTGAGGTCGGTGTAGAGACTGGAGATCCTGGGGCGCGGCCAAGGTGTTTTGGCGGCGTTTGTGGAACCGCGGTCCGCATTCATGCCCGCCCGGAAGGAACCGCGAAACATAACACATGTGAGATGCATACGAGTACATGTACCTGGGTACAAGCATATCCGGCTGGGCGGGTTGGACGTGTTCCGTGTATCACTTGCACATTGTGAACATTACTGTGCCTGGATGAGTAATCGCCATGGCATCACGGCATGCTCTTCACGCTTACAAGGCCCTCTTATCTCCAGCATCACAATTCCTCGTTGCCAAGACGCCTGTGGAGTTCTCTGAGCAGTCAGCTGGTCATGAAGTACGGCCGTAGGTGACCGACATTGGAAAGCATCACTAATCATACACTTTCCCTCTGCATCCGAGTCTCCGATGTAACCCGAGGATCTCACTACTAATTGTTCCCCGCGAGACGACCAATTCAAATACCAACACTACCAACACCAACTCGAACTCGAACTTCTTTCTCAATATCACCAAGATGGCGCCTCTCGAAGACCACGAAGTCACCTACGGCGACAACAAGAAAATATTCTACCATGCTTCCGGGCCTTCCGATGGCCCTCTTCTGATCTTCGTCCACGGCTGGCCAGGCATTGGGAAACTATGGAAGCCGCAGATGGATGCTTTCTCTTCCATGGGCTTCCGATGTGTCGCCCCTGACATGCCTGGTGTGTAGACGACAACTCAAGATCCTATTCTGTGGAGCGTCGTGACTAACTAAATGAATCAGGATACGGTAGATCCACAGCCCGTAAGGTCACCGAAGATTATGCTCAGGAACAGGTCAATGTCGGCATGCTCGCACTGCTGAAGGACACAGGCCGCGACAAGGCCGTTTGGGTCGGTAAGACTATCCCACACGGTCTCTGAACTCAATGCTTTACTAACGAGTACAGCTCATGACTGGGGATGCGGCGCTCTCTGGACATTCGCCGCAGTGTATGTCATTTCATCCCCACAGTGACCGCTCGAAGCAAGGCTGGGTGCTAACACCACACAGTTACCCTCAACACTGCATCGCGACAGCTGGTCTCTGCGTCCCCTATGGTGTGTTGATGTATGGTCTCGAGGAGTCTGTCAGGACTGTTGATCGTACAATTTATCCTGAAGACCAATACCCATACGGCCAGTGGGCCTACCAGAAGTTCTACGAGACCGATTTCGAAAAGGCGTCCGCTTTCCTCGATGCCGACATCCCAGCGATCTTGCGTGCTTTACGCCTCAAGGGTGACCCTGAGAGTGTCGGCAAGCCCGCCATGTTGGCCCACGTCGTGAAAGACGGCGGCTGGATGGGTGGTGCCGAGAAGCCAGATCCCAAATATAGGCACATTCCGCTCGAGTACACCGTTTACGACTCGGAGGAAACTTACAACGAGTTTGTCGCTGCCATGGAGAAGACCGGCTTCTGGGCTGCTGATGCTTGGTACATGAACCATGGCCGCAACCGCGCTTACGTCTTGAAGAACAGAAAGAACGAAGGCAATCTCGAGTTCCCCGTGCTGTTTGTGAGTCGATCCATTCTCGTATATGTATGGGCTACCGCAGTCCACAAAAATCCCACTGACAGAACTCAACAGATCCACGCAACGTACGACACCGTGTGCGCAACTGCTGATAACCCGAAGATGATGGCACACATGCGCCAACACTGCAAGAACTTGAAGGAAGCCAAGGTTGATGCTTCGCACTGGGTCGCGGAGGAGAAGCCCACAGAAGTGAACGCCATCATCGCCAAGTGGCTCCTTGAAGAGGTCGAGGGCATCTGGCCCGCCAAGTGGGCCGGCAAAGAGTCCGTTTTTTGATCGCTCTCTAACGTAGTATGACATGTAAATACAGCAAGCTCAACACCTCACTCTTTCCTGAGCATCCTCTCCTCGACAACAATTTCCGGCGCAGTCTTACTCAGCACCTCCACCAATTCCTCCCCAGCAGCCCGAACCTCCTCATCAGTCATTGGATCCAGAATATCCAAAATAAATAATACCCTCTTAGTATCATCACTCAAAGCCGTCCTTGGCCCCTGCCTCCAGTTCCACCTCCGACAGGTAACGCCAGCGTCATCGCACCAAACAACCTCCCCAACATCTGCATACTCGACAACTTTCTCCCCCTTCGAGTTCGCCTCAAAAGGTTCCTTCCCGTTTGACCTCACCAATTTCGGCGCGCCCTCATACTTATCAAGATCCTCGCCTCCAAGCGGGATCTGATGCTTCACGCAGATGGCGTTGTAGATGTCCGTCAGACGGTTCACCCGCGGCAGACCACCGGCTTCGACTCGACGAGTAAGAGCTTCGAGACTATTGCGAGTCTTGTTCGGTTTGGCGCCAAAGCCCTTGTAGGCTTCACGCCAGGCGGCAATGTGTGGGAGATCGTTGACTGGGGTTTTGCTCAAGCGTTCGCGAGCGCTGGTTTCGGCTTCTTGGAGGAGAGTCTCGCTGATGTTGTCCGAAGCGCTGGGGACGAGATTGTCAATTGTTATCAACAGGGCACGATAGTCTGGTCGCAAGGCGAAGACTTCGGGTGCAATAGTCGCTGAGGCGAGGATGGATTTGGAGGTGGACATTGTTGTCTTGGAATTGATCGGATTGGACTTTGGGGATTTTCTCTTTCTACTTCTAGGAACAGCTTCCTTGTTCTTATACTCGCGCCTTTTCAGAGACCTCCGCAAACCTTCCTGCTACTTCGATGGGTCCCATTGAGATGTGGTCGCGGAGGGCGTGCGCCCTAACCCTAAGTGTTGTTGTTATTCGTGGCTCGCTGCTCGCTTGCCGGATTAGGCAGCGCCCGAGCATTCTGAGCCTGCGGACGGCACCATCCCTCTTCACCATTATTCTCGATTTACCACTCCTTGACGAATTGTTTCGGCTGAACTTCAACTTCCAACAAGACTACAACTGTCCTGCGGGCGTCTCACTGTTTTAGGTGGTGGGTCTTGTTGCCGTCTCACGGCTTGGGCGGTCGCGTCGCGTCTTCTGCTCTTCTGAGGTTCTCTTCCTGCACCGTACCTTCGAGGTCATCTTGAGTTACCATCACAAGAAGTGATAACATCGACATCGACATGCAAGCTCGACTACAAGCAGATTTCACGAGATAAGAACAGACTTGCCACTTCCCATTGCCTCTGCCCTTATACCAGGGTTTGGAACCACGTTCGAGACGCGTCGAGGAGCACGATAACCAATGCGCCCATCGAGCACGTGGTTAAACATTAATGAAGAGCGTAGGCGTGATGATATGTGTCGAAACATATCTATACATGATCACGATGGCTAAGCGAGATGCCCCGGCCACGTTGTGACGCAAAGGCGTGTTCATTGGACTGGTGCTGATGCTCTCCATATCAGAGCGCGCTTGGTACATGCACGCTAAATCTGACCTCGACATCAGACTGCAGCTACTCAATCTAATCAGACTTTTCCCGGAACCGACGAAACATACAAGCGAGCATCATGAAGCTTAAAAGGAAGCCGTCGCGTCGATGCAATTGCTGCGAAATCAACTTTCTCTCGCAAGCCATCTTTCCCAAACATGAAGAACACCTTCCTGGCGGTCGCATTCGCGGTAGCAGACCTCGCTCTCAGCGCGCCGACGAATGGCAAATTCACTGCCCTGTCTTACAACGTAGCCGGTCTCCCTCAGATCCTGCAAGGCAACGACATTCCCGGCGACAAGACCGACAACTCAAAACAGATCGGCAGCAAGTTCGCGCAGTTAGGCTACGACCTCATCCATGTCCAGGAGGACTTCAACTACCATGCGGCCATCTATGAGACCGACAACCACCTCGAGCGAACTGCCACCTCTGGGGGTGTGCCTTTTGGCAGCGGCTTGAACACGCTTTCCAACTACGGCTGGATCAACTTTGAACGTGTCAAGTGGGCGACGTGCTCTGACGCTTCTGGGGCTGACTGCTTGACTCCGAAGGGGTTCACTTTCATGCGCTGGAACCCTTCTGAGGGTGTCTATATCGATGTCTTCAATGTCCATGCTGACGCTGGGTGAGTTTGATGAATATAGACTTGATATTGCGATATGCTGATACATGTATGCTATACAGTGATGAAGATCAGGGTAAGTCTTGCGAACACAAGTTTACCGTTCCGATAAGCTGACGTTTCCAGATCACGTCGCACGCAATGCCAACTTGCAGCAAGTCGCGGACTATGTCGACACCTGGTCCACTGGCAACGCAGTCATCGTCTTGGGCGACACCAACACTCGGTACACACGTGCCGCCGACACTGCTCTCCGCACCGCCTTGCGATCTCAAGCTGGTCTCGATGACCCTTGGGTTGAGCTGCACCGTGATGGCGTAAACCCCACAGCCGGCGCAGATGCCCTTCTATGTGACAACCCTGCACTGAACAACGAGTGCGAGATTGTCGACAAGATTCTATACCGCGGCTCTCGCATCCTCTCCCTGGCAGCCTCCAGCTTCACTTACGACGGCAACAACTTCCTTAACACTGATCCGGAGCACGAGGGCGCAATCCTCTCAGACCATAACCCAATCCTCACCAGCTTCTCCTGGTCTGTTTCGCCCACTTTCCGCCAGAGTCCATTCTGGGGCGGCCCACACGGCACCTCGTTCTTCTCCAGCCTGCCGACTTTGCCCGCATCCCCGGTAGCCTCCACTCTCACTTTCAGCGGTGCCGAGCGTCTGGACTCAGTTGGTATCAAGCTCTCGGATGGCACGATATTCTCCTACGGCGGTTCAGGCGGCACATCCGTCTCGCTGACCCTAGCTTCCGGTGAGAGCTGGGTCGAGACTGAGCTTTGCAGTGCTCAGCAGAACGATCATACAAGGATCTTCTACATCCAGGCCACGACCAGCACTGGAAAGACTTTGGAGGCAGGAACTCGCACCGACAGCTGTGTCACTTATACCGCTGATGCTGGGTTTGCGGTTGTGGGTTTCATGGGTCAGGCCGGCGATGAGATTGATCAGTTGGCTTTGGTGTATGCGCCGATCCGTTGAGATTCCGTATAGCTTAAGATCTCCTCTAACCTTGGTGGAATGTATGTGAGACAATGTCATTTCTGCCAACAAGTCTCTCTCATTTTACGCGATGGACATTTTCTTGACGTCTGAGCTCGCTCTCGTCGGTCACACGAGGAGCGCCAATCAGCTTAGCGCGATCTCTGTGCTGCTACACGGCGCCTCCACCTATCAAACCACCGCCCTACATCACCATCAAGACATCGAGGAAGATGTGCGATACATGCATCAGCCATGTCAACAAAATGGGTCAGAAACCTGTTCAGATGGCCCATCTCAGCTCCACGAAGGCTCCCAACGTGCGGCTTCCGGAACCTCGATCACGTGGAGAAACTCGAGGAGGAGAACTGGGACTGGTATAGTCCCCAAACGTTCTACCCAGCAAAAATCGGAGAGATGTTCAGATCCCGATACCAAATCCTCGGGAAATTGGGCTATGGTGCTCACTCCACTGCATGGCTGGGCCGTGACCTATTGTATGTCCACATCGCTCATTGCCGCAACCGCCGTCGAGCAATACTAATCGAGCAACACTAACACGAATCTGCAGTGCACATGAATATGTTGCTATCAAGATCAGCGAGAAAGACTTTACATCCTCCGCGAGAGAACTCGCAGCGTACAAGCACCTACAACCCATCACCTCAGCCAAGCCTGGCGCGCTCTTTCTTCGAAAATTGCACGACAGCTTCAAGATACAGGGACTCGAGGGCGAACACCTTTGCCTGGTGCATGAGCCGCTTGGGGTCAGCCTAGAGACTTTCCGAAATGTCATGCAAACGAAACAACTCCCTGAGGCTCTGCTCAAAGCCGTCCTTGAACACTTACTGCAAGCCCTCGACTGTCTCCACAGCGATGCCAAGATGATCCACACAGGTGAGCTACGCATCACTCCACGCAGCTCATCGCAAGGCTTCGTTCTCTAACGCTCATGCCGTACAGATTTGCAAGCCATGAACATCCACCTCCGAATCGAGGACAAAAAAATATTGCCGTTTTTCGAAAATGCCGAAATGACCAAACCAAGCGCCCGCAAGATCAACGGACCTCACACCGTGTATGACTCAAGAGGCCTCTTATGGACCAAGAACCACGGCCGTCCTGTCCTCTGCGACTTCGGTGAGGCTCGCTTCGGCCAAGAGTCGTACACAGGCGACATACAGCCATACCCATACCGAGCGCCGGAGATGATTTTGAAGATCCCATGGTCTTATGAAGTCGACATCTGGAACGTTGGAGTTATGGTCAGTTTTGTGCAAGCCTAGACCGGAAAGTATTATACTAATCTCCATGAACAGATATGGCCGCTGTTCGAAAACAAACTCGTCTTCAGCACCCTCGATCGAGATGGCAACTACGCCAGCGGAGCTCATCTCGCATCAATGGTAGCAATTCTTGGGCCGCCTCCTCTTGAGCTCCTGCAGAGATCGGAGACCTCGTGGAAGTACTTCAATACCGATGGTACCTTGAAGGATTCGTTCGAAATTCCGGATGTCTCTTTGGAGACGTCAGCCACACGCTTGAACGGGGACAACAAGGCTCTGTTCCTCGACTTTATCCGCAAGATGCTTGACTGGATGCCAGAAAAGAGGCACACGGTGGAACAGCTACTTGCTCATCCTTGGCTTACATCTGAGTGAGAGGCAACGAACAGCAGTACGACTCTCCTCTCTATGTTTGTATTAGTAAGTCATGTTTTCATTACTCGTCTTATCCTTGTCTTTAAAGTATATACACTCCAACAACCACTCAAGCCATAGGGTAAGACAGAGCAAAGACCTCCTTGATCTGCTCAAGCCCATACTCCATAGTAAGCGCAAGCTGCAACAGCACCCTAGCCTTCTGCGGGTTGTAGAACCCACTGGCAACAGTGAAGCCATCACCGCTAGGCACAAAGCCATCAGCGCTCCTATGGCTTGACACCATCGGAACACCTGTAGCATTGAACAAAGCGCTGGCAGCCGTGCTGGCCGCGGATGAGATTCCTCCAGCTCCCATGCCGGCGAAGATGAGACCTTGAGCTCCGGAAGCGACGGCCAGTTCGGCGAGCTCGGGAGCCATGTCTTGGTGGGCGTACAGGATGTCGACCTGGGCCAGATCGGTGGTGTTGGCGACGTTGAAGTGGGTTGCGCCAATGGGCTTGGCGGGCTCGTAGTAGAAGTAGGGCACTTGGTTGATGTAGAAGCCGAGTTGGCCGACTTCGCTGGAGTAGAAAGTGTCGAGGCTGTTGGCGTGCATTTTGGTGGTGTAGAAGGCTGAGCCGATGCGGCTGTTTTGGGTGTCAGTCATGCCATATGTTCAACTCTCGATCAAATCACTCACTCGTTCAAGGAGATCATCACGCCTCTTCCCTTGGCATTGTCGCTCGATGCCAGAGTGACAGCCTGCAGGAGGTTCAGAGGACCATCTGCGCTCAAAGCAGTTGCAGGTCTCATGGCACCGACAACGACAACGGGCTTGGTCGAGTTGATCGTCATCTGCAGGAAGAAAGCAGTCTCCTCCAGCGAGTCAGTGCCATGCGTGACCACAACACCGGAAACCTCATCCTTCGCCAGCTCTGCAGTGATACCGTGGGCCAGGCTGAGCAAGATGGTCTCGTTGATTGAAGGACTACCAACATTGGAGGCCTGGTAGCCGGCAATGTTTGAGATGTTCAGGATCTCAGGGACGGCATCGACCAATGCTTCCACGCCGAGGCCGATCGAGTAGCCGATGGTCTGAGTGTTGCTCGAACCTTGACTTGCGATCGTGCCGCCCGTGGCGAAGATCGTTACATTGGGAAGAGAGGCGTTGATGGGAGCCTGGAAGTCCTGACGTGTGAACAGATGGCGAGGAGCAAGACCGGGATAGGCTACTCGTTCGATGGGCGATGCTGAAGCCAAGGCCGCGAAAGCTGGGAGGACGGATGCGAAGGAGAACTTCATGTTGGCAACATATGAAGATCGTCGAGAGGACTGGAGTGACTGGATACGAAATTACTTACGCAGAATAAGATACTCACATTTTATAGACCATTGATCCGGTACCGGCAGCTTGAACTGTAGTATTCTCTTATCTGCTCCCGCGAGTCGTCATAGGAAGTACCTACCCGGCCTGCGGAGATATGAGGTTGCATCAAGAGGTAGAATCGGGAGACCTGGCCAGGGCAACCGGGCAATGGCAGATAGTACTAAGTCCATCTCAGATGTTATGTAAGATGGACTGCGTGATTTTGGTGATGCTTTTGGGTTGTTATCGGCGTGCCAAGGAGCTAAGTTGCTGTATGCCGTCGAAGAACTCTTGGTATCACTGAGTAGATTGCCGATGCCGATCTTGCAGCACGTGTCTTCGGATCCGGAGGTGCCTACGAAGAAAGAGAACTGCTGATCAGGGTTATGGTATTTGTTGAGATGATGAAGACCATTTTTCAAAATAATGCCAGATGTCGAATGCATTGCAAGCATCCGCTGTCGAAGTTGCTCAGATGTCGGCTCGCGCAACGACAAAACTGTTTTCAGGGTATCAAACCACACAAACGGCATCTCTTCTCGTAAACGAGTTGCCTGGCTGAAGCATTTCTTCAGAATTTACACTGGGTCTCCTCGGAATGGATCAGTCTCGGTTTGAAAGTTGTCCGTGGTAAAGCTGTGGCAGAGGACAACCCCAACCCGAACCCTAGACATATTTGCTCAGTCAATCTCAGTCTCTCACTGCGAGTACACTTCACTCTGAATCACTAGCCGCACAGAAAAGAAACCCGTAAGGCGCCATTCATCCGCGGCACACCAAGCCTAAGCAACATACACTCCAAGTTTGCATCAACACGCATTGGCGTCGGCCTCCCGTCTTCCACATGCAACCATGCAGCGTCCAGCAAAGCGTGACAGAAGGCACAAGAGCGAGAACTTCCTCATACTGCAGAACGTAGCCACTTGTTTTGCGGCTGCTGTAATGCGCTCTGTAGAAATCGCTTACGCGGCAGACCATTTTTCGCATCAGGGGCGAGGCGTCCTCGTCTCAACTGGTGCGCTGCTAGCACGTCGTGTACTTGGGCTGGCGATATGAGAGGAGACTCGCCCCTCCAGAGCTCGAGAAACTAAGCGCTCAATCTTGTCGCAAGACTCATCGAGCTTCTTGCTTTTCAGTCTGGGCCGGTCAATGGTAAACGGATGGATGGGCCTGAGCTCCGGATCGCGCAGCGGGAGATGCAAGCTCTGAAAAGGGCCCAGGTAAAACTCAAATTCGTCCCAGTAATATTGGCGGCCGCGAGAGTCTGCATTGGTGTAGAAAGATACTCGGATGGGTGGGAGCGAGCGGTTCATGCTGCTCAGCAGTTTCACAACCTTTTCGACGTTGCTGCGGACGGCGTCGGCGTCCACTGCGTTGCGCGGAGATGGCACTTGGATGCCGATGAAGAGCTCCTTCGAACGAGGGACTTTGGCGTGTGCGGCATCCACCGTCTCGCAGGGTTGGAGTCCTGCGTTCAGTGGGAAGTTGAATGCCACTGTCTCGCCGCCGATGATGATCTTAGTAGCCGTTTCGCGATAGACGGAGCCCAGCGCTTCGTTGCGGATGACGTTCGAAATAGCGAAGACGGCGGGCAAAGGGTTCGAGTGACTGATGCCTAGCAGACTAAGGCCGTCTCTCTTCGTGTGGTAGCATTGCCAGAAGCGTCCTTCGAAGAGACGATGGAAGGCACGTTTGTATATCTGGCAACGGAGCTCGGAAGGGAGCTTGGAAAGCGTTCCCAGGGGGTCAGAACGGCCATGACCCCAGAGTATGAGCGCCCGACCTTGCTCGGCCGCCAAGAGGGCATCGTCATCTCCTTCTAGATTGCAGCCTTGCAAACCATCGACCCTCGCCGATTCACCAAGCATGGGACCGCTCAAGAGATCAACGATGTCCGGGACTGCCCACTCGAGGAAGATGTTCTTCATGATTTCCATGTCGCGTTTGTACCCATTATCGAACGCCTCGTCATAGCGTGCAATGGCTCGATAGGAGACTCCAGTGTCGTTGTTGGTGAATCGCAGCTCGCATGGGTGGGCTTTCGAAAATTCCGGTGGGTTAGGTATCCCTGGATTGATTTTGGTGTATTGTCTTGAGACGCTGAATTGGCGGAAGAAATCCCTGGCGTCCGGTGCGAGACCTTTGTCAGAAGAGTGCCCGGGCATGGTGGCTTCAGCTGTTTCTAGTCAAGTTGATAGTTCTGATGTCGGGCGATTGGATGGAGGGGGATTGGAAACGCTGTGGTGGCCTCGAATCAGCTGGGCAGGGTAGAGCTGTGGTTTTTAGTGTGACTGAGGAGAAGACAATTTCGTCAAATGCGGTGGACCTAGTGATATAGCACCGTCTCACTGCCAGACAACGAGAAGGATTTCTTTTGGAGTGATAGCATCGCGGAAGCAATTGCGGGAGCAAACATGGCGGCTATACCATGCAGGCAAACATCTCGTGCATGATGCAACGGTATACTTTGATGGGAACTCCACCACCTTCTCCAGAGCTGTGCAAACATGCAGATATTCGTAGGTTGTGTAGTCGAATTTGAAGACTCCTGTGTGAACACTGGTATCTGGAACCATGTCATGCCGGGAAGATACTGTTTGGGCGACCGTACCTAAAGATCAAAATGTCAACTTGGGCCTCCGTCTTCAACGGCGGCGTAAATCTTCAGGACCGAGCTCATTTGCTTGCCTTGGCCTTTCCGCCGTACACCTCGTACATCTCCATCCGACATATCTTGCTCCTCAAAATGGGCGACACCGACAGCGACACCGACGACAGCAGCGACCGTCAATTCACCCACCAGCTCGACGCCGCCATCAAGCTATACAACGCAGACTTCCTTGAAGAGTGCGAGCAAGTTGCCAGAAATCTTGTCAACCACCACACCATTCCGCTCTACCACCGCACCAAGGCGCTGTGCATTCTCGCATCAACTGTAGAGGACAACGACGAAGCGGAGCGCTACTATCTGGAGGCTGAGGCTTTGTGGCGAATGGTGAGGAGCGCCAGCGACAACGGCGACATCCAAAACGTGGACAAATCCCTCGACGAGATCCGCGAAGAGCTTGATGAGTTGAAGCGTGAGCTGGAACCATACGAGGACGAGGACTGGACAGAGGAAGACCAAGCAGATGCGGATGAAGAAGAGTGCGCCGCCGCCGAGGGCCACGACGACCCCATGAATTCGGAGGACGAAGCAAATGCTCTGGGTATCATTACGAGCGATATGCGTACGGTGATCCTTGATCAGAGCGACCCCGGATTCGAAGAGTATCCAGCAGGTACGTATCACGGGTCGAAGACTGGAACATGATCAAGTCTGGGTAACATTTGTTGATTAACGATTACAGCAGGAACAATTATCCAGTGACCATCGCATCGCCATCATGGGCAACGCTCTCGCCATCCAAACCGATGTCCGTGTCGGAAGAAAGTACAGAACAAGAACGGGCTTGCGCTTCCGCCCAAGCCCTTGCACGCACCAATTCTCTGATCCTCGCCTCGGGCTTCAAGCCTTTGGACTGGAGGATGGCTCTGTTCACTTCACCGGCTACAGTCTCCCTCATCTTGAGATCGAGGAGTTCTTTCATCTCGGGTATCATCTTGTCTGGGTCAAAAATCATGAGAGCCATCGTCTTTTCCAGCGCCGACATGTACTGTGGATCCGTCGGGGCGCGTGGGGACAGATGGGTACTGGCGAACTCGAGCGCGGAGCGAAACTCTGCGGATGCAGGCTTGCCGTTGCTGCGCTGGTAGACAGCACGAATCATTTCGACAAGCTGGAGTTGCATCAACTTGAAGTGGAGGAGAGGGTTGGTGTCTAAGATCTTTCAGGATGTTAGCGCGTGATCAGGCATGGATATTGAGAAGTAAGTGTGTAGTGTAGACAAAGGTCATACTGAGGACTGAAGATCGGTGTTCAATTCGTCAAGTGCCTCCCGAAGGAGATTACGAGTGGTGCATGAAACAAATATAATCATGTGAGGTGTGGCGTTGAGGGGGGAGAGGAAGCTTACCAAAGTCTCGTCATTGTTGAGCAACTCGATGGCCACCTCAGTGCGGCCGCTGAGGATGGCGTTGCGAATGTCGACACGTTCACGGATGCTCTGAATGTCAAAGGTCTCGCCCTGTGAGAGGTTGGTCTCGAGAGCGAACTTTTCAGCCGCTCCAGGGTAGCCTTCAGAGACTAGGTAGTCCATGATGACGGAGTTGATATCACTGGAGCAAGAGTTAGTTATTGCATCGAAAGGAGTGTGCGACACCGTATCCTCAAGCCAAGGTCAAGCCAATGTATCAGAAGTCTAACATCTAAAGTAGTTTTTTCTCCGCATGATTTCCTCGGAGAGATTCCCATTTGTTTAACATCATGTGAGGCTTGACCGGCCGAAGGGAGGGTGTGAGGGATGTGTGCGTACCTTTTACTGGGCTTCATCTCTGCGATCTTTTGCTCCATCTTCCGGGCTTCGTGGGGTTGGTCCAAGAGTGGCTGGTTGATGGCGTGAGCAAGAGATGGCAGAGATGGAGGTGTAGCTGGCCGAGGAGCTAGCCTGGGCAGCGCGCGGAGATGCGCGGGACGCTCAAGCGCATGCGGCATGATTGCGATAATGCTGTGAGGAAGACATACCAGCGAAAGACGCCTGTCAAGGTACCTTGCGGGATGTTTCAGAAGCCAGCATGCCAACCAGTGGACACTGCAAGAACGCCCGGCACGAATGCAGGCGAATTCGAGGTGGTGAGAAGGAGGAAAGGATGGTCTGGTGAGAGCAAGGAAGCTTAAGAACAGGTCGGTCGGCAGAGAAGAGTCTGCGGTGCGCCGCGGCGAAAGCGAGTGGGGAACGGAAGTCCGAGTTATTAGTGCCTTGGCGCAAACCTCACTTTCGTCGCGCGCGTCGCTTCCCTCTTGCTTTCCTTTCTTCACGCTCTTCCACACCCTCTGGACACGATGTCGACGATTGCATATTCGGCGGATGTTCTGAGTTGGAGACCTCGATGAGCCATGGAGGCCACGAAGGAGTTATCTCCCCAAGCGCAACACAACACCGCCCAGGACCTGTCCCTCGACCTGCACTACTCCCCGCCATGGGCCAACACCTCGATCATTGGCATAGCTGGTAGCTCGGGCTCCGGAAAGACCTCGCTGGCCTATGCTATCATCAAAGAGTTGAGCCTTCCATGGGTTGTCATTCTGTCAACCGACTCATACTACAAGCCTCTAACTCCGGAGCAATCTCGAGCCGCGTTCAGAAACGAACACGATTTCGATTCGCCCGAGGCCACCGACTTCGACCTCTTGGTCGAACATCTGCGCGGCATCAGATCAGGGTACGAAACGGAAATCCACATTGTCGTGACATCCAGCTGACACGTGCACAGAAAGAAAGTCGATGTACCAGTCTACTCTTTCGAGAAGCACGCGAGGCTTCCTCAAACCTCGACCGTGTATTCTCCCCATGTTCTCATCCTGGAGGGCATCTTCGCCCTGCACGATCAGCGTGTCTTGGACCTGTTAGATCTCAAGGTCTATGCGGACGCAGAGCCGGATCTTTGCTTGTCCCGAAGACTGCTCCGCGACGTGCGTGAGCGCGGCAGAGACGTCGAAGGCTGTATCAAGCAGTGGTTCAAATGGGTCAAGCCCAACTACCTCAAACATGTTGAACCGCAACGAATTGTCGCTGGTAAGTCTAACTTTTCTTTCACAATCACCCACACTATCATGATGATTCAAACAATGCATAGTTCAACTGAATCTCTCTGTTGATACAAACATCAAGCACGTCTTTCGCTCCTATCTGATCTACACTCATCCACTAGCACTTGAACAAATTTGGCACAAAGCAATCGCTAACGGACCGTAACAGACCTCATCGTCCCTCGTGGCATCGAAAACACCGTTGCGATCAGCATGATTTCTGATCGCGTCCACAAGACTCTGGACCAGAAGTCGAGTCTTCACCAGGCTGAGCTTCGACGACTCGGCAAAGTGTCGGAAGACGTGCCCATGTCGCCGAACGTGATCATACTCGACTCGAACCAAGTCCGAGGCATCAACACCACGCTCATGGAGACTGGCCTCGACCGTGAAGACTTTGTCTTCTACTTTGATCGCTTGGCAGTGATGCTCATCGAGAAGGCCACAGAGCCGCTCTTTTATAGGTCCAGCGTCGTACAGACCCCTCTGAACGGCCACTCTTACAATGGTCTCGCTCTGGAAGGCGAAATCTCTGCCGTCGTGATCCTTCGTGGTGGTAGCATCTTGGAAACTGGCCTGAAGCGAGTGATCCCCGATTGCAGTACCGGTCGCATGCTCATCCAAACCAACTTCCGTACTGGAGAGCCCGAACTCCACTACTACAAGTTGTCGCCGACCATCAGCTCGCACAGCGGGGTCTTGCTCCTCGACCCGCAAATGAGCAGTGGCGGCGCTGCCTTGATGGCGGTGAAGGTGTTGCTCGACCATGGTGTCAAGGAAGACAGGATCGTATTCGTTACCTGTACTGCCGGCACACAAGGTCTTCGACGCTTGATGAGTGTCTTCCCCGACATCAAGGTTGTTGTCTGTCGAATTGTAGATGATATGGAGAGGCGCTGGTTGGAAAGCCGCTACCTTGGCTGTTGATACGTGAACCTGCTCGAACAGTCCTTCAATACACCCAACTTCTCCAACACTTTACTGCCTTCTTTCCTCATCTTGTGTAGGTATCTCGGATGTTTCGTCGTTCGCCTTTCTGTGCTCTGCATCTAATCTGACCAAGTCTGCGGCTTGCATGTCCCGTTTGCATATCCGAGCTCAAGCTTAAAGTCATGCAACGAGGCCCAACATTTATCGATTCCACCTCTACGCTGACAAGGTGAGACATGAGCTGCAGGTACCGCGCAGACACCCATCTTTGCTACATGGGCTGATCGATCAATTGCAAACGGCTGAACGCTAGCTGTATGTGCGAGAAGCTCACCATGTCTCATGTACATGGAGGACCGCCAACAAGGCTCCGAGAGTGAAGGCAGCTCTGCAAGCCGACTCCGAACTTACCTCACTTCACTTTCACGAGTTGCGATTCTCCCGAACGTGCAATTCACTCCTGAACGTCCACTCACAAGCCCTCGCGCAGGAGACAAAGCGCGACTTCGAGCTCGTGAACAAAGACCACCCACCGACTCTCAAACTTCCTCGTCCTGGCAGATGCACACCACACACTCGCTAAACATGCAGTCGACCAACACCGAACGCTCTAGTCGGGTCGCGACAGCCTCGACACCCGAGCCGTCGTCTTCGACCACTCCACTCTTGAGCGCGAACACCAGTACCGGCTCACAAACCACATCGCAGAACACAATGTCGGCGCCGACTCGCCTTGCGATCCCACGCGCGCAGACGACCGCCAGCGAGGTGACTACATCGGCAGAAGCCCACCCACTTGTCACCACCGCCAAAACATCAACCTCTCTCCCAATACTCGAGAGCGCCACCACCACCAAGCCCGAACCCCGCCCCGGACTCTTCAAGCGCATCACCATGCAAATCGACAGTGCGCTCGATCTCTCTGGCACAGCAGTCTCCAACATTCCGCCTCAGCCATCCTACTGGACCGATCATGCGTACCGCGCTGCCCTGCTGCAAACCTGGGATGACATTCATGAAGCGGCCGCGAGCACCAAGTCCAAGTACCCGCGCTCGATCACTGGGCAGTTGGTAGCCGTGGAGAAAAGCTTGCTCCTGCAGTTTCCTGAGCTAGGCGAGGGCGGAGTGACTCTCAGCAGAGACTGGATGGAGTATGTGCTTGGGCTGGGCTTGAGGCATCCATTTTGTTCTCAGGGCAAGGCGATGGGCAGGTGGGAGATCTTGTCTGGTGTGGGCAAAGTTGGAGGAGCGAGGGCTTGGGGACCTTGGTAAGGCTGCTTTTCCGTGTGTTCTCTTTGTGTTTTTCCTGGCTCTTGTCTTGGAAGGGCGTTTTGGGAATGATGATTGTGCTGGATTCGGAACTGGCTGTGACAAGATCGTTATTGCGAAGATCCGCGAGTCCTCCGAGTGTTTTCTCCGCCGCGACAGCATCACTGTTTGACAGCGATTGCCTACCTCGGACAGCGTTCATCGCGGAAAAAGATACGTATGAGAATGAGACCGTCAAGACTAGCCAGCCTTCCCACTCGCATCTTCCAGACGATCAACAAAAAGTCGCAAATGATGTCAGTACACACCATTCCACGGCTGACGCAACAAAAGCCTGGGCTTGTCGCTTAAAGTCTTGTTGGAATGGAAAATGAGTGGAGTTGTGGTGACGAAGGTGTGATGAGGCCCAGAAAAAGTAGTTTAGACCCCTGGTTGTGAAACTTGGACATCTCCACAAATGCCAGCCTTGTAGGAAGCGTACCCACTCTTTTCATCGTCACAACTTACCAGACCCTTCGCAACATCCTTGAACATGATGAAGAACTGTTGCGGGTGACGTCTACCCTTGTAGAAGGTACGAGGGCTGTGTCGGTTCTTGCTGATCAAGGTAGTATACAAAGACGAGCCTTCCCTTGAATTCATTTCTCACTTCCTCTCCATCTACACACTACACTCTTCTGTCTAATACAACCAACAACAATCGCAACACCAACACTTCCAAAACCAACACTACAACAACACCGCAATCATGGGACTCATGGACAAGATCTCCGACAAGCTCCACCACAAGGACAAGGAGACTGAGCACACCACCTCTTCCACCACGAGCAACACAACTTCCCACATCGCCTCTCCCAATGACACCAACAAGACCACTGCCCCAGGCACCGGCTCTCACGGCCTGAGCACAAACAACTACGGTGCGACACCCGCCAGCTCCGGCTACGGATCTTCCAACACCACCCACACAAATGTGCCTACCAGCAACACGACCACCACGGCCGGCATGGCCCAGAAGGCTAGGATGGACGCTGACAACATCCCGCCGTATGGCACTGCTGTTCACTCTTCCAGCACCGCCAACCGTGTTGATCCCAGGGTTGACGACTCGACGACTGGCTTTGGCCGTCACAATGAGCACAACTCGAGCACCGTTCCTCACTCTTCAAGCACGGCCAACCGCGTTGACCCTAGAGTCGACGACTCGACGAGCCACGGCCGTCACAATGAGTACAACTCAAGCTCAGGACCTCACGCCTCGAACATGGCCAACAAAGCCGATCCTAGAATCGACTCGGACAACAGCCGTCACGGCGGAGTGAGCGGCAGCCACGGCCAGTTTGCAGACACTATGAGCCCAAGCAGCCACGGTGCCGGCTATGGCACCTCTTCTGCTCCTCTGGGCGCCTCTTCCGGCCACACCAACTTCAGTGGCCGTGAGCCTTACTCCAACACCACCTCGAACACCCACGCTCCCGGCCCATACGGCACAAGACAGGAATACGGCTCCACTGGCCCAGCATCTCACACTCTGGGTCCCCATTCGAGTAACGCCGCCAATGTGGTAGACCCTAGAGTCCAGCCTGAGCCCGAGAAGATGAAGGATCACAAGACTGTCGGCCCACACCACTCGGACATGCTCAATAAGCTTGACCCTAGGGTTGACTCTGACCCGCGTCACCACGGTTACAGCGACCGCGACCCTACTCACTCCAACACCCACTCGAACACTCACTCCAGCGGTCTCTCTCACAACGACAACGGCCGCTTCGACTCGAACGCTCTTGACCACAATGGCGTGCAACAAGGTGGCTTTGTCGGTGGTCCTCACGCACGTCTTGAGAACCGCGGCTCCATCCCTACTGCTGGCGGCCTCCCAGTCGGCGAGCACGGCAACGGTCCCTACAGCGACAGCACCCACAGCACCGGCCTGACTGGCTCTCACGGTGGCATGACTGGCTCTCACAGCGCTGGCGGTCTGACCGGCTCTCACAGTGGAGTCACTGGCTCTCACGGCGGCCTGACCGGCTCTCAAGGCGGTCTCACAGGCTCCCACGGCGGCCTGACCGGCAACTCGCACTCGAACGAGCCCTACGGTGCATCTCGCTCCACCAACTCTTCCCACGCCTACGACTCAAACACCACTTCCGGTCCCCACGCCTCGGACATGGCCAACAAAGTCGACCCGCGCGTAGACTCGGACAACAGCCGTTTTGCCTCCTCCGGCCATGGCCACGGTCCTACCACCGGAAGCGGATACACCAGTTCGCACACCGCAGGCAACTCCATTCCCGGAAGCTTCCCTCACGACTCTCACAACACTTCCCACCACACCTCCAGCGGCCTGCCCGGTACCAGCTCTCACCACACCTCCAGCGGTCTACCCGGCACCAGCTCTCACAACGGCACCGGCTCCGACCTCGAGTTCAGGGAGCGCGAGCTGGCTCTCCGCCAGAGGGAGCTTGAATTGAAAGAGCGCGAGATGGAGCACGGCATGCGTCGTCTCTAAGCAATGACCTGCTTGACTACCTGCGAGTCAAACCGGATGAATACTTTGGCATTGGCAAGATTAATTCTAATACCCAATTAAGCAGCATGATGATGTGAACGGATTCTAATTTTATAAGCGATTGTATATAGTCTTATACTTTGTGTAACAAATCAAAATTCCCAGTCACTGTTCCTTCCACGCGATCAACAGCAAGTTGCCTCTCGGGTATACCTAGAGTTTCGCAACACCCGCCTGCTCGCTGACCATCTAGCCCGCTCGGTCGGAGTCTTAATTCAACTTCCAGACTTGTGAGTCCGCCCTGGGCTCACTTTCTCGCCAAACAATTGGCTGACCTGTACGACTCGTCAACAGCTTCAACAACAATCTCCTACCTGCCGACATCCTCACTACCAGCGAGCCGCCCTTACCAGAACTTGACTTCGATGCCTACCTTACCGCCAACTCCCGCGATCGGTCTGGACAGATCTCCAGCAGAGGGTCGGGCAAAGTCCGAGGTATGATTGATTGTTCCATAATAGGAAATAGCAACATCGATATAACGTGAACTATCGGCAGATGTATAGCCACGCCCGATGTATAGCTCCCGCAATTCACCGCAGTTTTGCCATTTAAACTCTAGGCTAGATCAGGAATCACTGCGAAATCACGGGAGCTATACATCGGCCGTGGCGATACATCCGGTGATAGTCTACGTTATCTGCCAGCGGACTCTATACTTCGCTTAAAGTCAAGGCGGTCTGACCAAAGTAACGCATCTCATCCACCATAGACGGTGCTCTTTCCACACCTGCCCCTATAACGAAGTCCACGTAAGGCAAGGTATAGAGATTAACGCATGTTTGCATCGCTGCCCCGAGATTCACTGCCATTTTTGAGGGAGGCTTCCCTACTACTATATCAACGTTTGGTTCCCAAGACACAAGATCCAACTCCTCTACCCATACTTCGCAACCGACTTTCACGAAAACGCCCTTTCGCAGCACACCAACCCCCCCTCCCCAAAGGCGATCACACAACTCCAACACTACCGCCACCGCCACCACCACCACACCACCACCACCAACCCCCAAAAATGGCCCAGTGGAAGAAAAGAACCGACCCCTCGGACTGGCCAAGCGACGCACTGGTCGCCGGACACTCGGTCTGCGCCTGGCCGCAGCCCTTGTCCATCAGCCGAGTGTGAATCGACGGGAACGCGATACCGGGCGTAATCAGCGTCCCGGGGTCCCAATGCTTCGCGACCTACCGCAACAAAGTGCACATGTTTTTTCGAGTACGACGTCCTGCGCGACAACTCCGACGCCGACTGGACCTGGGCCTGGGTGCGCGCTTCGGAATGCAAGGATTTCTCCAATGCCGTCCGTGTCGGCACGCCGGCGGCGAGTGGCGAGGGCGAGGCGTTCTACATTGGCCGTGGCTTCCACGGACGCGACAGAGTCATTGGTAATGTGGCGGCATCTACCAAGGTGCTGTCTGCAGAGTGGGCAAGCTGTGAGGTGCTCGTTTCGGACTACGAGGTTCTCTGCTATGCACCGAGCGCTGCGGAGAAGAGAAGGAAGCTCAGGGCCTTCTTTGGGATTCCCTCGTAACTTGAACAGAGGTTGTTGTTGTATCGACATTCATATGATATCATTCTATTCATTGCGCTTCCGCAGCTACCTAATTGTGTTCAGTACCTTTTTTTCGATCTATGTTGCGCCCATGATTTATGTTGATGCGCCTTTGTTTTTTCCCCTCCCATTTGAACCAAAAGTCCTTTCCATAGTTTCCTCCACGCTATATCAAAGGGACACACATTCCCTTTACTTCGCCAGCTTCAGCATGACGTACGGAATCTCAACGTCCTCCTCGGTCTCGTCCTCGGCGGTGATTTCGAAGATGACGTTCTTCTGGTGGGCGGGGATGGGCTTCTTGCTGATGGTCTCGACGAGAGTGGACATCCTGTTGGCGAAGATTTGTTAGCAAAATGTGTCACGATCAATCATGTCTGGTATTCAATGCACTTACTTCATGGGAAGACGGTCCTTGTTCTTCGACGCAGGGTAGAACGAAGCGTACAGCAAGCTGACGCCAGAGCTGATCATGCTGATGCTAAGACCCTTGGCCTTGAAGTCGTCGATGAACTGCTGCAGGGTGACGTCCTCGGTCTCGAAGCGGTCCCACAGCTTGTCGATGGTGACATCGCCGTTGGGACCCTTGTAGGTGCCCTTGGCGCTGGCAATCGGCTCGGAGAAGCCGAAGAATGGCAAGGCCAAGTTGATGAAGCCGTTCTTGTATTGCTCGATGTCGTCCTTGCCGTCAATGATCTTGTACAGCTCGAGCACGACGAGACCAGTCACAAGTGCGGTCGTGGTGGCGATGGCAGGGATAATCTTGCCAGCGATGAACTTGGTCTTGTGCTTGTCGGCGGTAGGGATCTTGTAGTTCTCGGCGCGCAGGTTTGAGCAAGCGGTGATGAAGGCAATGTGGTAGTTTGAGTCGTCGTCTTTCTCAAAGTCGACAGGCTCAAGACGGAAGTCTCCGAGCGACTTGGGCGCAGGCAAAATCTTCGCAATAGCCTCCAGTTGCTCGTTGTCGTCCATGGGAGCGGCAGCGTTGGGGTCGGGCTCCTTCTCGTCTGCTTGGATCTTCACGTTGGCATCGGGCTTGAAGTCGGGCACCACCATGCGATCAAGGACCGAGGTGATGTGGCTGCGATCCGATGTGGGCTTAATCTTGTAGTTGAAGGCACGCAGGTTGGCAGCAGAAACAATGAAGTCGTAGTGTGCCGGGTTGTTCGCGTCGAATGCCAGAGCGTCGGGAGCACGCTTGGGTCCAGACCAGAAAGGCTGGCCAGAGGAAGTCTTGGAGTCCTTGGGGAAGTTGTAGAGCAGTTGAGAGATGGCGTTGTGGTACTGCTTCTCGAATTGGGTACGAGCCCACTCGATGCAGTCGTCGAAGCTCTCTGGCTTTTCTGTGACGAGGTAGTCGCGCAGGGTCTCGAGAGTCTGCTTCTCGTTGCCCGACTGCTTCAATGCAGTGCCCAGGTAGTCTTTTTGCGTGAGGTACATGTTGACAACCTCGGGCGAGCCGGTGAAGTATGTGTGGAAGAGATCCTTCGCCCATGCGATGGTGTGCTCAATGCGGTTGGGGAAACTGCGGAGAGTGCACATGGGGAACGACTGCTCTGGAGGATCTTGCGAGCTGGAGTACGACTCGGTGATACGCGGGAGCACGACTTGAATGTTGCCCTTGGTACCGAGAGTACCGCTGTCAATGAGAGGCTTGTGGAAGAAGACGCAACGCCTGTCAACGTATGTACGCGCATCAACGTTGTCAAGAGCATTGGTGACACCGTCTAGGCTCTCCCAGAAAGTCTCGTTGAAGACTTCCTCGGTTTCTTGCGAGACTCTGTCCTTCATCATGTTGATCTTGCCCTTGAGGTCAGGGTTCATTGCCTGCACGGCCTCAGAAGCGCACTCGCTCTTCAGCTTACCGACATCCTTGGCTCTGAACAGGAACTGTCTGTTGAGGTTGCTCTTCTCAATCTGGTCCATGTCGGTCACATGAATCTTGCCCTTGGGACCAGTGGCAAGACCGATCATAGCCCAGTTCTTGAGCATCTCGCAACCAATGGCACCAGCACCAACCAGGAATTGGTTCACATTGGACAGCTTCTCCTGATACTCCTTACCGAAGACGGCGATCTGTCCGTCGTAACGGCTTCCAACAGGCTTGCAGAGCTCCTCGCTGCGCTTGCAGGACGTAGGCAACGACTCGAGCGAGTCGAAGTACAAGAACTGCTTGACCGGCATGAACTTGCCCGAAACGGATTTGAGGACTTCTTGCGCAGCAAGACCACCGAAGAAGGCAGCCATGGGAGAGACATCGCCGCGAGCCTGGTATGACAGCTCCTTGATAAGCTTCTCGTCCAGTTCCACGGGATCCGCGCTCTTCTTGGCGATCTCCTGGGCCAGGCTGAATACCTCGGCGGCGTCGGTGTCGTTGTGAGGACGCGGGAATTCGCCGTTGTGCTTCTCGGCAAACTCATGCAGAGCCTGGATGCCCGCGTGTAGTTGCGCAGGACGGTCGAACTTGGCGAAATCCGACATCATCAGCTCTGGCTCCTTCAACTGCTGGCTGAGAGGCTGGAAATCGACAAACTTGGGCATCTTGACTTGTTGGTAAAGACCTCCACGCTTGTAGGCTCCCAGTCCAGATACGTCGCCAATCGAGAATGTGTAAGGGCCCTTGACCGTGATCTTTCGGGGCGCTGCGTCGTTGAGAGCCTCCATGCCCTCAACTTCTGTGAATGTAACGAAATCTCCATCTTCAAGTCCGTGCCTCGTCTCGTCCAGCGCAGAAACCAGGCCCTCAGAGTCGATGCCTGCAATGATGCCGTTGAGCGGGTTCTCTCCAGTGGCGTCGCCAACTGTGAACTTCTCGCCAAAGTCGGTGAAGACCGAGCCGAAAAGACCGTAGGTATCCGTGATCACAACGTAGATGCCATTCGCGTGGCAGTAGTCTGCAATCTTGATCTGATCCTTCAGCGGTGTGTCTGTGAGCACCACGACCTGATAGCTCTTGAGCGCGCTGAGGTCGTCTGTGATGTTGTCCGAGGGGTGGAGTTGGACAGGAGTGTATGGGTTGAGTTCTGACACGCGAGGAACGGTGATCTTGGCGCGAGGTTTGCCGACGTCTTCGGGGTGGAGGAAGAACTGGGAGGAGAGGTCTGAGATGGCGGCGGGTTTGGGGTCGTACAGGGTCAAGCTCTTGACACCCGCGAGGGCGATGTTCTTCGCGATCTCGACACCGAGACCACGCAGACCGACGATGAGAACGTTGGATGATCCCATGCGCTTCATGGCCTCGTGGCCCAGCACGTAGAGCTGTCTGCTGTAGAGAGACTCATCAATCTCTCCGTTTGCGCCTTGCAGCTGCTGGACATCAGCTACGGGAGTGTCGATATCCATCTTGCCGTTTGGTTCCTGTCGGCGGATGGTTAGTAAATAAACAGGTGGGTGTTGATGGTTGGAGAGCAGAGCATCGACTCACGGTCATGATCTTCTTGCTAGATGGTGGGGCTTCAGCCTCGGAGAGTTGGCGTTTGGTCATGTGATGACGAGCAGTGGAATCGCGGGTTGCGGAGTGGGTGGAGACAGTAAGCGGATTGTGGAAAAGCAAAAAGACTTGCGAGTATGTAAGCAAGCAAGTGGATTTGATGGGAGTGGCGGTTGATGATTATTTGGAGGTGGATTGGAGGTCGATGAGAGGTCAAACACGAGATTCTGACGATGCTCGCCGAAGCACCAGCGGCCGATGACGCCAACCGTTGTTTCCCGCGGCACGGCCCTAGCGTCGTGGAACACCTTGTTTACTACTGTGTGTTTCACTTCCTCTAAGTTACTATATTGTTTTGATATCTCACCGGTTGGAACAGGCAAGTCTCTTCTGTAGGAGATCTAAAGTGCAGCGGAGGAGACATCCAAGTCAATGCAATGGAAAGCTCCATCAACGGGCTTTCAAACTAACCAGGAAGAAAGGTCAGCTAGCAAGACTAGGGAGAGTTTATTTCGTCTCTTCCATTGGGTCCCATTCAGACCATCTAAACGCAAATAGAGCAGGTCTAGCAAGACTGGTCCTCAAGAACTACAACTTCCCCCGATTCAAGAATCTATCCGGCAGATCAACATGCCTCGACCTCAAAAACTCCGCCACATTCTTGCCCAAAAAGTCATAAGTGCTCGAGCAACTGACTCCCCGGTCGAGATGGTCATGAAGCAAGAAATGCACAGCATGCAACCCCGGCAGCTCGAAGCGATCGATCTTCTTGCCGTTGTACTCGTCCGCCAGCAGCAGCTTCATCGCATCCGTGGACAAAAGTGAGCGCAGCCAATCCCACTCGTCTGCATGTCTCGTCCACAGCCCGACGTTGGCATTGGAGCCCTTGTCGCCGCTGCGAGCGTGGACGATCCAGCCTAGAGGACCTCGAGTCGTCGGGCCAAAGTCTGTTTTGGCGTTCGTGGTGGCCGGCTGTGAAGGCTGCTGCGCCGTGTATGTCTTGGATTGCGGCGGCGGAGGGATCACGAAGCTGCTGTCGTCCCACAGGTGCACGCGGTGCTCGACGTCGTCCTGCGGCAGGAGCGTCACGTAGTATTCGTAGATGGGTTTGGGGGAAGCCGTTCGCAAGTCCAGCTGGAAGGTCGCGCCAGGATAACTCTGCATGATAGGGTCGATGACAGGTCGCAGGAATTTCGCAGGAGACAGGTCTTCTTCTCTCGGCGCCTGCGCAAAGACTCGGAGGTCTACCGTCGCGGCTCTCTGGCTGCTGGCATTCTCGCCTGCGGTGCCGTTCAGCGTGAACTCGAGTTTGCTGAAGCGGTGGATGTGAGGTTTCAGCAAATGCCGCACTTGGTCTTCGAGCATCCGTGCTTTTTCCGGAATATCCAGTCCGCAAGGGAACCAGTGCACTTCCGCCTGATATCCTCCCTTGGCCGTCAGCCCGACCTTCGTCGTCGAAGGAGGCAGCTCACCCCTCACACCGCGGAGAGCAACCCGATCCGGCCCCAGCTGCTCGAACCAAATCCCATCCAGAACGGCCGTCACGTCGCTGTTGTAATACCATGGCCCCTGAATCTCGTACAGAAGCTGCGAAGCGCAGGTCTGCGAACTGACCTCGCCACCAGAACCCTTGCTCTTCGTAACAACAACCTGCCCATTCCCCGAGATCTCCGCGATCGGATACCCAATATCAACCCAATGCTTGCCCTCAAGACTCTTGAAACCAGTGAAATTCCCACCGCAGACATAGTTGCTGCACTCAATCAAATGGCCCGCGACGAAAGCATTCGCCAGCTCCTGCAACTGCTCCCTCTTCCAGCCATGCCACCAGTATGCTGCACCGATCACAGGACTGGCATCGCTCACCCGGCCGCAGACAACGATATCCACCCCAGCGGCGAACGCAGCAGCGATCCCCAACCCACCTAAATAAGCCTGCGCAGAAAGCGGTTCAAACTTCCAATCCTCGAGAACCTCTCCCGTACAAATATTCTCAAACTTGTCTCGACTCCGCTTGATCGCAGGCAGAACCTCGTCGCCACTGATATAAGCAACGTTCAACCCCAGTCCCTTCCCCCTCACCAACTCCGTCACAACTCGGTGCAGCAGTTTCGTATCCGAAGCCCCGGCGTTGACGGCGACTTTGATGCCGTGTTTGGCGATGTCTTCGACCGCGGGCTCCAGGGCTTCCAGGAAGGTTGGCTCGTATTGGGCTTCTCCTCCGCCTGTTGCTGTTGTGGAAGATGATTTGTTGGCCGCTCGGGTCGTCATATTGTACTCGCTCATCCAGTCTCCAATGACCACGTCTACGGGGTCGTTGGGGTGGTTGCGGGCTAGTTGGGCCATTGCTGCTCGGCGGTCTGTTACTGCGCCTGAGCAGCCGGCGATGCGGATTGGGCGGTTGGGCGGCATTTTCTTGTTTGTCTTGCTTTCTATGTTATAATCAGTTGGATGCTGTAGAAGAACAACATGGATTCGATCGTGTAGATAATTGATGACGTGTTTATTTTACTGTGCTGTGCCTCGGGAACCAAATGCATACAGTCGGGGTCGTTGTTGAAGGCGGGGGAAAGCATCCGGACGACAATCCTCCGAGCAGAGAACATACTGCGGTGCACATAGACACAACGGGAGAGAGAGAGAGAGAACGGTGCTGATGGAAAGGTCTATTGTTTTTGTTGAGTTCAGATGATATTGAGCCTTCCAATGCACTTGGACACAAGCGCACTCACGATCCACCCAGAATACAGGAACGCCGGACGTCTGCATCATTCTAGTGCTACATTTTCTCAAGATAATTCTCCACTCAAAGCTCCCCAGAAGCCGCAGTAGCACCCGGAGCAAGACTAGAAACAGTCTTCGTGATGATCTTCACAACCTCTTCCGCTTCCGCCCCTCCCTTGTCGGACCCAAAAGCCCGTCCCATAAATTTCAAAGTAAGAGCAATGCCCGGAATCAGGATAGCAATAACCCACAGCAAAGCGTACAGCCATCCTGGAACTACGACCGGCCGTTGCTCGTCACTCGCGACAACGCGGTTGATCTCGTGGTCGAAAAGCTGCGTCATCTTCGTCTGGCTGAACTCCGCCAGCACCCTGTCACGTCCGCTCTGGCCCATCTTCTTCAGGTTGTCGGTGCTGGAGGGAATCAGCGGCTTGCGCATGACTTCTGTCCAGAGTTCGGGTTTGTTGGGGCTTCTGAGCCAGCCTGTTCGTCCGTCGTAGATGGTCTCCAATGGTCCGCCGGTGTTAGTCGCCAGGACTGGCACACCTGCCAACATGGCTTCCAAGGGCACGATGCCGAAGTGCTCGTTGGTCGGGGTGTAGATGAGGATGCTTGCGGTGCGCAAGAGGCGTCCTTTCAGTTCTTGCGGCACGGAGAGGAGGAAAAGCACATCCACGTCGTCGGTCGACATGTCGGTCAACGCCGTGTCTTGGGGCTTGAAAGTGGCGTGAGAGAGCTGCAGCGAGTCGGCGAGTTCCTGCAAGGCCTTGTGCGTTCGGACGTTCTCGTGGATCATTGCGTCGTAGCCGCCGGCGATAACAAGGCGAGCTTTGCTCCTCTCTTGCTCGGACAAGCCTGCGTATGCTTCGATGGCCAAGGAGAGATCCTTCTTTCCTTCGAATCTGTTGATGCTGAGCAGGAGTTTGCGGTCAGGCCACGGCGACTTGGGCTCATTAGCCCACTCACTATCCACGGTGTCGACACATGGGTAGATGACACGCAGGGGGCGGATGCGGAACCTCGGGAACGTCTTCATATAGACGCTCCTGGTGTATTTACTGTTGACGACGATGGAGTCGGCGCAACCCGTGCTCCACTCCTCAACAGCGTCAAAGAGCACGCGGTAAGCGCGCTTGATCTGTTGCATCCAGCCTTGATCCTGTTTGACCAGGAGTTGATCCGGGTAGTGGCCGTAGAAGAGAATCCTGGCTTGAGGGTAGATGAGGCGGAACATTGGCACGCAAATGCTCAGCTGGTCGACGAAGATCACATCTGGCGCGAGTTTTTGCACCTCAGATGAGAACAGGCTCGTGCCGATAACCAAAGCGATCTGTCTCAATATGGCGCAGAGGATCATGAAGCGGCCAGCGATTGACTGCGGGAAGATGCTGTCGCCACGCACGCGCACGTCGAGTGTTCCTTGAGAGATACTTAGCCTTTGTCGCGTGAAGTACCTGTGCGGCACCTGCCAGGCTGCAATTCATTTAGGTAGAGGAGTGAGAAACACCTACCGTCTCTAGCCTCATCGAAGCAATGATTTTTGTCGCGATACGACGTCAAGATTGTGACCTTGTGGCCGCAAGACTGCAATCCCACGGCTGCATCGATGACCAGGCGTTCGGCGCCTCCAATCCCAAGGTCCGGATGCACGAAGACGATGCTTTTTTTGTCCGCAGACTGCGCCATCCTCGAACGCGTATTCCGTGCAGTATAGGTGAGATTTGCAAGACGCAGCTTGCGTCTGATGGTCTGGGCCTTTGGTTTGTTTGTCCAGTGTCGAGCGAGCAAACAGCTGTCCTGCGACTGCCACAACTTGCAGGGGATTGGAATTGACCAATCAGCGCGCTGCCTGCTTTAAAGCCGACCAAATCTTGCACTTCACCTCCGTCTTGTGTGCGACACGAACGCCTTACGTGCGACAAAGTCTGACTGAAGCATGTCTTGTGCGTCAAGTATCATTAAACATGGCAAGAGATGTCGAGCGAAAGAAGTAAGCATTGCGAGAGAAGGACTGCGAGAGCAATGCGAGAGAAAGCTGACTATCTTCCACGCACACGGCTGCACGCAACCTCTGATGTGTACATGTAGAGTATATATATGTATATCGAAACGCTCACTGCTCCTCGTAAAGTAGTACCATCTCCCATCAACACCTTCTCATCCAAATCACCATTGAGATACTACTCGATCACTCCAAATCTGCAATCTCATCTCATCCCCCAGGAGGAATCACCACCATCCACAATGACAATCCACAAACACAACCCAAACCCCAACATCCTCGTCCGCTCCCTACGCAAGATCTACAACCCCGTCGGCTTCAAGAAAGGCTACAACGCCCTCCTCTCCTTCATCACCCTCGGCTACCTAGTCGGCTTCTGCCTCTCCCAAGTCCGCAGCTTCAACGTCTGGGGCTACTGGGCCACCTCAGCCAGCGCACCAGGCGAAGCATGGGCCTACACCACCAAAGGTCTCCTCTACAAAACAGCCATAACCCTGCACATCGTAACCGTAATCCCCTCGGGCTTCCTCGTCGCCCTACAATTCCTCCCAATAATCCGCTACAAAGCCCTCCTCCTCCGCCGCCTCAACGGCTACCTAGTCATGCTCTTCGCCCTCCTCATCTCCATATCGGGCATCTTAATCTCCAAAATCGCCTTCGGCGGCGAC
This sequence comes from Cladosporium phlei, assembly GCA_003614995.1. Lineage (NCBI taxonomy): Eukaryota > Fungi > Ascomycota > Dothideomycetes > Cladosporiales > Cladosporiaceae > Cladosporium > Cladosporium phlei. The sequence continues at coordinate 98,704 of QZFA01000034.1, read as the reverse complement.
TTCGCGACGCAATGCCTCGCCGGCTCCGTCGGTCTCGCGGTCCTGGCGTCCACGGCGCTGGCGTAAATCAACATCAAGCGCCTGCAGATCGAGCAGCACCGCGCCTGGATGCTGCGCGCTTGGGTCTGGGCTTCCAGCATCATCACCCTGCGCATCATCCAGATCATCGCCAGGGGCATCGTCGGCCGCGTCCCGGACTCCTACCGCATGATCGCGTGCCAGCAGATCGATTCGGTGACGGGTCCCGGGTCGTCGGCGGAGTTGTACGCCGGTTGCGCGGCGGTGAGATGGATTTTTACGGTGGCGTGGCGGAGGTCATGGGCGCGCTGCAGGGGACTTTTGCGGCGGCGGGGTTTCTGGCTTTTCTGCTGCATGCTTTGGCGATTGAGGTGTACTTGCATTTGACGCCGGCGGAGGCGGAGAGGTTGAGGCTTATTAGTCGCGAGAGGCAGGTGAAGAGGGGATGGAGGAACGCCGGGAGTGCTGGGCTTACGGCCGATCACTTGGGGGATGCCGAGTGGACACCGGGAGTCAAGGATGTTGAGTTGGCCGTGAGAGACATGGATGTGGCCATTTGACTGGAGGTTGCTGGTGTATGGCGATGTTCCCCCCCACGCAAGGATCATTTGTTTTTGGAGGCCATTTGTCTTTTCTTTCCAAAAAGAGAGGTTCGGTGAAGCGTTAGTATTCTTTTCATGCCATCTCACAGTCATAGATAGTGCTTTCGAAGACGCGGTCGTAGGTAAGTAGCTTCACGTAAAGATCGGTCAGCTGGATGAAGGATTGAACTTATGTCCGGACTCTCCCAGTGGTAAATCATGGCAAGTTCTTCGCTGACTTGTCTGATAGCACTATAGAAGCAGCTTTGGGTTCGGTGAGGTATGGTCTCTGGCGGCCGCCGATGATGATCTTGCTTTGAACCTCAGTGTGTTGTCCGTAGGCATTCGTATTCCGTGACAAGTTCCAAGCAGGTTCAGGGTGGAAGGTTGAAAAAATCAGTAAAGCATTTGGCTATTTTAGAGATGTTTTCAAGTCAGCAGTCTCTCACAGCCTCTCCATTCCCCGATAAGAACCCAATCAAAGCTTTGCCTTAGTCTGGCTCCGTAGCACCTCGTCAACCAACCTGACAACTGCCTCCGAGCAGCCGTAACTGGTCTGGTAACCATACCCAGCATGTCCATAATTATGGACAACCGGCAGACCCTCAATGACCTCTCCCTCAACCCTGATACCATCTTTCCGCATCGGCCTCAAGCCAACGCCATGCCTCACAATATCCAACGCCTCAATACCAGCTCCCTCAGGAACCAGTGTCGGGCAAACCGCAATGGCACGCTTCATGATACGAATGCTCAAGTTTGGATCGACCTGGCTCTCCCAGTTTCCCACTTGCAAACAGCCTCCAAGAACAGTACCGCCTCCGGCAGCGCGGTGCATGATGTAACACGCTTCATCGCCGCCGTCATCGGTGCCGGATGTCGAGGCCATGATTCCAGGATCGTTTCTCACAACCACGATCTGTCCGCGGGCTGGGTACATGGTCGTATCTTCGACTCCGCCGAGTTTGAGAGAAGACAGACCGGTGGCGTTGACGACAAGATCCGCGCGTTTACCGGAGTGGTGCAAGTTGGCGGCTTCGGAGATGTGTTTGACGTTTCCGCGGCGAATCTGGGCACCATACTTGAGGCATTGCGAGGCCAGCCAGGGCAGGTACAGAGCCGTGTTGATGCAGACGGTGGTGAAAGCTGTCCCACCGTCCATTCCTGGTGGGAGCTCGTTCTTCGACAGAACTCGGAAGTCCGGGAGGACATCTTTGAACCAGGCGTCTTCGCGTACGAGCTCGCGGAACCAGTCGCCGACCGGGCTGTTGGCGTCTTTGGATCTTCGGTAAATGAAGTTGTTTTGGAAGTGGATGCCGGCTTCGGGGAGGTCGCGGGCTAGACGCTCTAGTTCCCGCCACGTGACAGTCTCGTATGTTTGTGAGGGTGAGTTGGGTTTGCCGACTGGCAAAGAATTGGCGCCGGCCCAGGGGCTTGCATATTCGATGTCGTAGTCGCCTGGCATGTGTTTTGCCACGATGGTGACGTTATGGCCTTGGTCTCTTGCTAGGAGGAGTGCAGTAGTGAGACCGCTGACTCCAGCACTGGGGGTTGTCAGTAGTTTTCTTTTTTTGAAGATGTTTGGATGTCAGCATTGGAGAAAGATCGTACCCTAGAACGACTATGTTAGACGGCATGTTTTGTTTCGGGAGTCGTAGCTTTCAAGGTTTGTGTCTGTGAATGAGCAATGTCCCCAGCGCCCGAAGTTCTTATATGAGGGAGGTGAGTGAGTGACTGATGCGACTTTACGCCCTGTGAATGTAGATAAGGTTGGCCGCTTCGCCGATAGCGGATCGCGTCTGAGATTAGACAAGGATGTAGGTGGATAGGCTGAATAAGACTGTAGTCAGCCGCATTTGGTAATATTGAGGAAGTACCTGGCAGCTAGTAGTACAAGTAGTATGGAGCCGTGCAAGACGTCGGCATGGAAGTTGTTGTTTACCGAGTTTGTAGGAACTTGTCGGCGTTAGGAAAACATGGACGGGTTGGCTGTACATTAGCTCATTAGATACTGTCGTGACGGTATGGAGCACACTTGCGATACACCCCAGATGTGTCAGATGCATACAGACAGACAGCATCCTGTATGCTGAGAAGAAGGTATGCTGTTGAATGATGATATTGTGATGTATGCTTACATGTGCTCGGGTGTTCGCACACGAGGAAGTCTGGATGTCGGCGACTCAGCTGCCTGATGGGGCACGCGAGCAAGCAGCCACGGCACAGCACAGAAGCATAAGTTAGTATCCACCAGACTATGCCTTAGCCAGGCATGCCGATGCGAACGAACCGAACAGCACATGTGTGTCTTGGTAGGTATGGCGACGAGCAACTTCAGCACTACTGCGAATCGCAGTCATGCAGTCACGCAGCGGCGTTGGCAAGCACGTGAGGCGTGGCGCACAGCAGCTGTCTCCTTTTGTGTGTGGTCATCCGCAGCAAGGTACAGGAGGTGACATGTTACATGTAGCAGCCAGGGAGTTTGCACAGGAGGGGAAAGCTTATTATTGGCGTTGGCTGCCAGAAAATGGGTCAGGGAGTGCCAAGGCGAGCATGAGTGAGCGGTCACGGGGTCGGAGGAGGTGAGGAGGTATATATGTGCTGCTACAGGTAGCGAATGATGGTCAGGTATGATACAGGTCATTCTCTCGTTACTGCCTATGGATAGGTCAGTGATTATAGCAACAGCCGTGAGTTGCAAAGAAAAAAAGTGAGTGTGGCATATGCAAGTCAGTTAAAGCGGCGATCTCGTGCTAGCGCCTGTCTGCCTCCGGACGCCGGCGTGTCTCGTCCAGTCGCAGCAGCGCACCGCCGTCATCAACAGAGAGCTCTGTTCTGTTGCTTGCATTTCTTCTGCCCGTCTCTCCGCCTCGCACTCCGCCTTGCACGATTATTATTGTTGCTTCAACACCCAACACACAACACTCCCTCCCTTTGACATCGACTGGAAAGTCATGGCCTCCCTCTAGATCGATTCGGTCGCCATCACTCCCTCGCAGTGCACGCCCAATTCAAATGACCCTTCTGCCAATCGCTCGCTGTCAAGTGCTGCTCCTCTCCGCATTTCCACACAGGAGCCTGCTGGCTGTTCTTCCCACCGCCAACGCCGCCAGTCTTCCCTCGAAGCATGGGCGACAATAATGAATTCCCAGGCCTCTCTGCACTAGGCCTATATGCTTCAGATATCCGCGGTGATGGTATGATTGACCGGCTACCACCTCACTCCCGCTCCATCGTCACTGCCTCCTGCCGCCGCCCACTCTTCCGTCTCTCTTTCACATGCCCGCTTGCTTCATTCAACACGTGCTAATCACTTCCTTTCCCTCCCTTAGGCAATTGCCTGTTCAACGCCCTCTCCGACCAGATCTACGGCGACCAATCCTCCCACGCTGCCATCCGTACCCAAGTCATCTGTTACATGCGTGACCATGCCGCCTACTACAAACAATTCATCGATGTCAACCCCGGCGGCGGCACTCGACGCAACCCCAAACGAAAGAATGCCGGATCGTTCAACAGTCCGGCCAACATCCCAACTCCCACCGAAGCAGACATCGATCGAGTCTTCGAGGGTCACCTAGACGTCATGGCACGAGGAGGCACATACGGAGACAATATGGAGATCACCGCCTTCAGTAGTGCTTTTGGCGTCGACGTGAAGATCTACCAGAGGGACTTTGCATACATGGTGTCAGGAGCTGGGGAATATCGTGACCAGACCGACCGTCCGGTTGCACACATCGCATATCACATGTGGGAGCACTACTCGTCGATCCGAAATTTGGATGGTCCGCACTCCGGTTTACCAAACGTGACGCCGAAAGTCCTGAGCCCAGAGGAGGAGGTCAAACAAAAGCAAAAGTTGGATGCTACACCCTACGTACAACCCTGGCAGATCGACGTAGTATCGAACTGCTTGCCGTTCCTCGCAGACAAGCCAACCATTAAGAGAGCGTTGGAAGCTGCAAAAGGGAACATCGATGCTGCCGTGTCAACCCTGATGGACGCAGAAGAAAACGGAAGCGGCTCGTCCGCCCAGGAAAGCTCCAGCGTCGAGCGCGATCAAGACAGCGACGACGACACGAACGCTGGTCCGAACAAAAAGCAAGACCGTCGTTTGAGCCGAGCGACTAAGAAGAGCAAACCCCGTTCCAGTGAGACAAGACATGCGCTCTCGCAGCTGGAGACGGCAGATGGCTCTCAAGACTCGTTCGCCAGCTCGACCGGCGAAGACAGTGAAGCATCGACCATTCCCCAATCATCACAACAAAGCACCACCACAACCCAACCCACATCCACAACCGCCCCGTCAAGACCTCCCATACGCTTGAAGCTCCGCCCGCCCAAACCGCCTCCCGACTACCAGCCGAAGGACGCAAAGGATGAGCGAGCGGGCAGTGAACCGGCAGGCAAGACAACCTTGTCCCAGCCCGGTCCCCGGATCTCAGCCCGTGACAAGAAAGACATCAAGAAGCAAGCACAGAAAGCTGCGAGGAAAGAGCGTCAACAACAGGCATCGAGCGCGGACAAGACGGAGGCCATAAAAGAAGCAGATGCCTCCGCTGCCGGCCTGTCTCTTCGTAAGAGCGGCATCACACAGACGCCGCCCCTTGAGACGTTACGCACGCTATACATATGAACCGGGTCACATTACAACGACGGGAATCCGAGGTACCAGCTGGACAGGACAGCAGTTTCCGATCACTGGACCGGAACTCCGAAAACAAAAGCAATGATACCCCATCGTCTTCTCTCTCTCGAGTTTACTTTCCTTCACCATTGAATTGAACGATCACCGGCATGGGCGGAGCAAGTCACGCCACAAAAAAGGGTTTTTGCATAGCGAGGCAGGCGGCGAGTGAACGGGCGGTTGCGGTCATGACTGGGGACGAAAGCAAATCATGTTCAGGCCTGGGTGTGGCATGGACAGGCAGGGTTTGATTAATGTCGATTGTTTTACTTTTTGTTTCTGTTGCACGTCATGGACGTGGCATAGCGATGGCGTTTGGTACTTCCCTGAGAGGGGAGTGAATCCAGTTGGCTTAACTCGTGACCAACAGCGATATCCGAGTTCTTTTGCCGGCAGCGTCTTTTGCCTTGTCTTTCCCTTCTTTTGGTTGGTTACCTTCGAACTAACACTGGGCTGTTCGGGAACCGACCTTTTGGAAGGGTTGGCATGGCCTGTTGGGCTTGCTCTTGTTGACTTTCGGTCTTTTTTGGACACATACACAGTATCAGATTCTAGACATTTGGCGGAAGTGGGATTTCTACACTTCACGTCTTTTTTTAACTGAACTTGTCTGACCTGACTGACTTGCAATGATTCTGTTTCTTGTTGCTCTATCGATGATATCGTGACTAGGTATGCTTTTTCTTCTCATGCACGCTCGCACTCAAACCAAACGCTCAACGCTCTCGCTCATTGCCGGCTCGGCGAGTTCTGCACAGTGACACCGCCGTCCTCCATGCCAAAGTAAGCGGCCACAGGCTTTTGTCCGCCCTTCATGCCAGCAGCCTGCGCCTCGTCGCCGTTCAGGCCGTAGAACAGACCGACCTCCAGCACGCCAGTGATGCGCTTGATCCTGTCGGCCAGCACCGACACTTCCCAGTTCCCGTCCTTGCCCGAGCCGTCCTGGCCGTTCTCCACGTCCTCGGATGTCAACAGCTTGGGGAAAGGCGCGTCGATGATGTAGAAGCTCTGGTCCGTCTGCACGGGTCCGGTCTTGGCCAGCGAGTGCTCGCGCAGCTGCGGGTTCTTGGAACCCAACAACTCCAACTCGCGCAGAACACTGACGTGACCGATCGGCGCGACCTCGATCGGGATGCTGGGCCACTTGGTCAGCAGGCGCGCCTGCTGCTTGCGGTAGTCGGCGATGCAGATGAAGCGCTTGCTGCGGGTCGCGACCAATTTCTCCTGGAAAAGACACGCGCCGCCGCCCTTGATGCAGTTGAGCTGCGCGTCGACCTCGTCGGCGCCGTCGAAGCACACCTCCAGCATCGCGTCGCTGGGCAGGCTGTCGAAGGCGATGGGCACGAGACCCGCCTGCTCGATCACTTTGCGGCTGTTCCAGCCGGTCGGCACGAACCAGTTCAGGTGGCCCTGGGGCGGCGGGTGGATGGTGAGGTGGTGCTTGATGGCTTCGACGCCGTAGACGATTGTGCTGCCGCTGCCGATGCCGACGAAGCGGTACTCGCTGCGGAAGTGGTCTTGGACTGCGCGGAAGGCGGCTTTGCGCTTGGCGGATTCGATGTTGTCTAGCTCTTTGGTGGGGGGGGGGATGTCGTATTGGTTGGTGGAGGACATGGTTGCGAGGGTTCGTTTGGGGAGGGCTCGGATTGAGAGTGGTGGTGTGGTTGGTGGTTTGTATTTGGTGAGGAGCGAGGAGGAGAGGATGTTGCGAGGTGCTATGTGGTGTGTTAGCATTGGTGTAAGCGATGAGGGGCTTGTGGATAATATCCACTGTATACTTACAGCTGTATGAGCGCATGTACCTTAAGGTATTCTTGTCATGTGAATCACGCCGGATCTCACCTCTAAAGATTTTGCCCCACTTTCACCCCGCCAAACCCAATGACGTGAGCTGGATCGCGTCTTGAGTTCTTGAGATCTTAAGGCTGCAAACACGTGCTCGTCTTCGTCCAATTTACATCCACAAATCAAATACAACAAAATGGCAACTAAGAGGGTCGCCACGCCACCGCCGCTCCACGATCTTCCCACAGCAAAGGAGAGAAAGTACGACCGCCAGCTGCGTCTTTGGGGCGCCAGTGGCCAGCAAGCACTCGAAGAAACACACATACTCGTCATCAACAATGGCTCTGGTGTTACTGCCATCGAGGCGCTCAAGAACCTTGTCTTGCCTGGAATCGGCCATTTCTCAATCCTTGACCCTGCAATTGTCACAGAAGCCGACTTGGGAGTGAACTTCTTCCTCGAAGAAGAGAGCTTGGGCAAGTTCCGCGCTGAGGAGACGGTGAGGCTGTTGCTGGAGCTCAATCCAGATGTCAAGGGAACTGCTGTCAAGGAGGTTAGTTTGACTGGTATGACTGCAATCTGAGCGATGCTGACAATTGACACAGCCCATCGAGACCTTCCTCGCCAAAGACAAAGTCCTGACACCCTACACCCTCATACTCGTGGCCGCGCCCATCGAACCTGCGAACCTCTCGCTCATCCAGAAACATGCGACCGCTCTGAACATCCCTCTCTTCTACCTCCACTCGGTCGGATACTACGCCCACTTCTCGGTCCAGCTCCCTCCAGCATTCCCGATCGTCGACACACACCCCGAAGCAACTGCCGTGGAAGACCTGCGCGTGGTCAAGCCGTGGCCTGAACTCTTGAAGTTCTCAGAAGAGAAGACAAATGGCTTGGATTCGATGAGTGTTCATGAAAAGGGCCACATACCTTATGTGTGTCTGCTGCTACACTACGTCAACAAATGGAAGACGCAGAACGAGGGCAAATTCCCAGAGTCGTACAAGGAAAAGAGCGCCGTGAGGAGCATGATCGGCGCTGAAGGCGGGAACGAGGAGAACTTCGAAGAAGCATACGCTGCAACTCTGAAGTCGCTCAATCCTCCAGAGACTCCTTCTGCAGTTCGTGAGATCTTCTCCGCGCAGGAAACTCAGCAGTTGTCTCCCACATCGGCTTCTTTCTGGTTCATTGCCAGAGCTGTTCAGGAATTCTGGACCAAGCACGGCGTTCTGCCGCTCCCTGGAAGTCTGCCAGATATGAAGGCACACTCGAACGACTACATCACCCTGCAAAAGATCTACAAGGAAAAGGCCCGTCAAGACTGCGCGGAGGTAGTCGCGATTGTACAGAAATTGGAGAAATCAACAGGACGGTCAAAATCAAGCATCGACCCGAACGAGGTCGAGAACTTCTGCAAAGGCGCCAAACACATCAAACTCGTCCGCGGCAGGTCTCTGCAAACGATCCAAGCAGGTGCAGACGTAAAGTTTGCGGACCGCGCGAAAGCCATGGTCAACCAGCTCACCAACCCAGAAAGCTTACTCGGCTTGTACATCGCATTTCTCGCGTTTGACGACTTTGTAGCCACCCACTCAACACCCACCACCCAGACCGACGCCGTCTCCGCGCTCATCGCTCCAGGCGAACCAGGCGCGGACTATGAGACAGACGCGGTCAAACTCACCGGCATCGCGCACAAGATCATCGACAACCTGATCAACGAGGCGGGAACCCAAATCGAAGACCCAGAGTACTCAGACCTGAAAGCAGACGTCGAGAGAATTTGCATCGAGATCACGAGAGCCGGCGGCGAGGAATTGCACAACATCGCTTCTCTGGCTGGCGGCATGGTCGCTCAGGAGATCATCAAGGTTCTGACGGCTCAGTACGTTCCTATTGACAACTGCTGTTTGTTCGATGGCGTTGCGAGCAGATCGAGTGTGCTGAGGATTTAAGATGCATGGGACATGATTGCTTGACGATGGGTTGCGCGGCGTTTCGGGAGTTTCGAGATCCCTGGGGGGATCGGGTACAAAGCTGCATAGAGATACCATCGTATGTGTGCGTGGCAGAAAAAAAGCGAGAGTACTTGAGTGCTATGGAATGAAACGCATTTCGTGATCACAGCCATGGTTCGATCCGCGGCGTATGTTGTGGCTGATTCAAACATCATGACACAATTTCATTACAATTTCATTACAATGTCATTACAATTTCAATATTGGCTGCAAGAAGCGAGGCCCTCTAGATCCGCCGTCTAGTCCAATAGCGCGAATAAGGCGGCGGCATCAGAGCCGTGGTCATGAGCCCGGTCCGTCAGGCTAATCTTTTTTTTATCCGGCGAGGAAAGACCTTCTGTCCACTGCTGCAATGCCACGCGATGTTTGAGTGACTATCGATCAGTTGTAAGAATGATATCATCTCGATGGTAGGCCTTGACATCTTGTGCAACGCGTTCCGCTCGGTGTTGCTGAATGAAGGAAGGAGAGATATCTGTATGCTGGCATTTTGCAATGTGTGGGTGGCCACTAACAGTGAGGCCGATCCAATTTCCTAAACAACCGATTCCATCATACCCTAGGCCCATTGTGCATCGTCGAACACACGGCCGGTCCAATCGCGCGGTTTCATTAAACGCGAGATCTCCTTCCCAGTCTCGTCCCTCGTTTTGATTCGATGAGGGAATTTCCTCTCTTGATCGTTATTCACAAAATCGACATCTTCGTCGGGATTCTCAACACGCCGGATGACGTACTCGATGCTCTTCCAGATGCGCTCCCGGTTCTGCAGGCCGTTGATGTTCTTCCATTGCCGTACGATCTGGCGGTATAGGTAGTACCAGTCCGTCTGCAATCGATCCAACCGTTGTACTGGGCGAGGCTTGCGGAAATCCGTTTTCTCGGTCTGGAGGTGCTTTCGATATTCCTGTTTGGTCGTGCAGGCCATGAAAGGGTACGGACGGTCGCTCCAGGCTTCCCAGATCCAAGGCATCTCCTTCTGCATCAAGTCATGCCATAATGTGTTGGGGAGGTGGCGGAAGGACCTGCTTGAAAGTCGTAGACTCGCGATATCTTTCGAACCTAGCGATGAAAGCACCATGTCTCGGAGTTCGCTGGGCAGTTTGCCGAACAGATCACCGCCGTCTGTGGTGGTTGCCGCTTCTGCGCCGAACGGACTGTTCCTCGCATTGAAGTGCGGACGTCGGGCCGCTTCGAATATCGCTGTCAAAGCTGGTATTTCGAGAGGGTTGGCCGCTAACCACTCGTCTCCCTCATTGAAATTCCACCACTGATCACTTGCTGTCTCTGCCGACGGATGCATCCGACCATAGGCACCCCCTGGATTCAGGCCCCACCAGTCAGCCCATTTGACAAAATCTACAATCCCTAGGCGCAAGGTCGATACACGCTTGAACATCTCGAAGCAGTGCGGGTGGAATGCGAGATCGCCCAACGCGAAGCCTTCCGTGAATATCGGATTGAGGTCGTTGAAGCCGTGGCGCTGTGGTACCACAGTACAGTCGTCTTCCCAAGATCCGCAGCGATCTCCGAGCCCAGAGAGGAAGTATTTGCTGTCGCGCTCAAAGTCTTCGTCGTCGGGTTCCGGAGACCATTCTGGCAATGGATCGTGAGCCTCACTTCTCTTTTCCACGATGCACTGCACGGTCGTGCTCAGTCTCATCTCTTCCACCGAGATCGCGTTTCCATTGTACCCGTGTTGATGTTGACAGTCCACTCCAGCAATGTGCTCGATGAAATTCGGCTCTGGATCGTGCACGCCAGCATCGGACGCAGCGTAAGGAAACTCCCTACCGTCCGGGATCTTCGAAGTATACCACTTCCAGTAGTCCCTGCAATTCTCAGACCAGACCTCTTGCTTTGCTTCGTCCTCGAAATCATCGAAATCATCGTAATCCCAGCCTGTCACAGCCAAGTATGCTTTGAAAGAGACTTCGTTGCCTTCCGAGTCCACCCCCTCCGGCATGACATCTTCGAATACATCAACACTTTCGTCCAGCGCCGGGTCTCGACCTCTGGTCACTACTTTGCATCCGGACCTCCAGCAGTCGCCTTCATCTTGTACTGCGGGAAGGAATGTGTCTATGTTCCAAGCGGCGTCTCGGGGCTCCAATTGTGTCCTGATCCGGCCGATCTTGAAGGAGACGCCACATAATTGACATGGGGTCTGTGGCAAAGTGTTGTTAGCCAGATGAATACCAGGGGGGAGTTTCCCATTCACTTGAGGGTGAATCGCCGTCTCTTACCTCGTAATAGCCCATCTTGAGATAAGATAGTATTGCCCTCCGCTGCTTTTTTTTCTCTACACCAAATTTGTACGAATTGAGAAGTTGTCGTGGTTGCCCGCTGTGTCGAATAGCGTTTCGACTAGTTTACGCGTTCAGTGCCAAGGCTAGGCTGCAATGGCATCACGAAAATCATTGCGGAGACGATTGTTGACGACATCTACAACACACTATCATTAAAGCATGCCAATGCAAAATTCGGAGACCTCACGATGCCATACGAAGAGACCTCTTCGAAGTACTTGAATCTATAGCTGCTTTCGCCCAACAATCGATCACACTCGCTTCCCAATCTGGCATATGCACTTTCTCGGGTTCCCCGCGTAAGATGTAAGTGATGTTGGCTCCACAGATCTACGTCACCCTTACTCTTATCGTCCGTGATTTGTTCGCGGGTATGCATCTCGACCCACTCGATCCCGTCCATTGATCGGACGTGGGCGCCGTCCGTTCGGTAGAAAAGCTGCAATTGCTATATCACATTCGACAACAGTTTCACAGCAGACAATTGTGGTCAGAACTATTCCACAACAACCATGTCCAAATCTCGGTCGTAGAGTCTATTGGTGGTCCTTCCCCGGGCGATCTACGAATCCACGAGGGCGTTCCCACGGACTCGGGTGTGTGTGATGAGGTCCACTCGTATGCGCAAGTCGAACTTTATCACTTGAGCTATACAGTAGTCCTGCTATCGTCCTACGAGCGGGTTGCCGATCTGTAGCCCAACCAAACAGACCGCTTCGTCACGACTGCTAGAAAAAGATAATAGTCAAGCCAGCTTTTCTCCTCTCAGACTTTCTTCATCCTTGAATATCCTTTCCAGAAAGCCCTCCGAATCGATCACTCGACGGCCAACAGTTATCGTCACCTTAACGCCACCTGCCTCTGCTCGACACGACCCTTGAACTATTCGCTCACCTTCGTGTCACCTCACAATGGCTCTCGCTCCCAAGCTCCAGAAGGTCTTGACCGACCTGTTCGTCATGCTATGGGACCTTGGTCTCGCAATCTTGAACTTCATCTTGCCTAAGCGCAAGCCCGGACTCGTTGTCCCTGCAGGTGTTCCGGGCCACAAGGGCAAGTGGCCCAAGTACATCGCTCCGAAAGAGGGCGATTCCAGGTCTGCGTGTCCGATGCTGAACGCAATGGTAAGTTTCCTCAAGTAGAACACAACCTCTTTATCCTCACAGAAAGCTCACACCCCTCCTCACAGGCCAACCACGGCATCCTACCCCACAACGGCCGCGACATCACTTTCCGCGATCTTAAAAAGACAATCCACCAGACTTTCAACTTCGCCCCGACCTTCTGCTTCTTCGTGCCGAATTTCGCAGCCAACTTCCTCGAACGCTCCTACTGGCGCGACAGCTTCGACCTCGCCGAGCTCAGCAAACACAACGCCATCGAACACGACGCAAGTCTGACACGCCGAGACTCAGCCATTGTACCCGACCAAGGAAAGCCCGATCTGGACCTTGTCAAAGACCTTCTCGACGGAGCTACTGGAAGAGCACCCAATGGAGGTAGACTGCTCACCAAGGCCGATCTGAGCAGGGCGTTGAGCAAGAGGAGGTCTGCGGCGAGGCTTGAGAACAGGCAGTACTCTGAGAGTCTGTTCCACAACATGTTCGGGAGTGCCAACTCGTCGACTATGCTGACGATTTTCGGCGGTCGGGTCGATGATCTTACGACGATGCTGGTCGAGGAGCGGTTTTCGGAGAACTGGGAGCCGAGGATCATGACCCATTTCGGGCTGACGATGGCGGAGTTCAACGCCACTGTTTTGCCGGTGGAGTTTGGTGTCCATACTAGGATGAAGACCCAGTAAACGTCGGTGATTAGAGCCGGAGGAGAGCTGCGTTCCAAATCTCGATATCTAGGGTCGTTCGTGGTTGACTCGGTCATGGCCAAGCAAAGCCGCTCGGCGACGTTCCCCTGCACAAACAAATCAATCTCGTCCGTATCGTCTTCTTGTTCCGGCCGAAGAGGCTTCTGATTGGAGTGCATCACCCTCGCGACTTTTTTCCGTCCCCGCTTTGTGAATGTACGGCCTCGACTTTATAAATCTATCGAATGTCGAATCTGAGTCGTGCCCGGTCGGACTTGCTGAGGTAGGTCAGTCTGTAAATCACTAGCAAATCCCTGAGAGGTGTCGGCAAAGATGTCCAGCCATGGGTCCATGGACAAGTCGCAAGTCTCAAGCCATGCCAACCATTCGGCATCATCGATGGGCGCGAGCTGGTTGTCTTGAGGCAAGCCGTTCGCAATTTCAGTATCAATGGTTTGCGAGTGAGGTACCGCAGCGAGGGAAACAGGTCGCGTGGGGACGTGGTTCAGGATACGATCGAGGCTTCTCGAAAAAAGCGATTGTGCTCGTTTGCACAACCCAAAATTCATCTGATCAGGCTCGATCATCCAGTCGCAAGAAATGAGAACGCTGATCTCCTGTATGAGCTTCGATCTGTTGATGATGGCGGGTTGGTTTGGATGCTCGTGTTGTCGTAGGAGTTCCAGGATCAGAATGCTAGCGCATGGCATTGCATAGTTAACCAGCTGTACGCAGAATCAGTTTGCAGTATCGCTACAGATAACGAGTTTTAACATACCGACCACTCAAGGTCCACTTTGCTCCTGTATGTGACGGATTTTCTGTTGAGCACTGAAAGGACAAGGCTGAGTATCTGATGCGATGTTTGGATTAGTACACCGCGACTTGTGTGGTCTTGGTTGACGATTAACTTTTGAAGAAGGAACTCGGTGTACAGGTTCTCCAGTCGGAGATAGACCAGAAACCCAACGTCTTGATGCCACGTCGGATCGTATCGCAACTGTGGCGGAAAAGATTCCCATAGTGTCGCGGACTTGTGTAGAAGTCGTCTAAACGTCGTGTCAGTAATATAGATGGAAGCCCTGCGACTGAACCACTCACTGCGACTGTAGGCTGACGTCTTCTGCGTTGTAGCTCATCGCCAGCTCGAGAGCCTCTTCACGGACTGTGATGAGCTTGTATTGAACCCGGAGGCGCGAAGTCGGATATACGAGGCCCTTTGTATTCCATCCTTCGCCATCGAGCTCTCCAATTGCGGACTGAAGGTCTGCTGTCGTTCCAAAAATAACTTCTTCTGACAGATCCAGTGGCGCGCCTAAATCGTAATGACGCCTATAGAGGCGCGGCGGTCGTCCAACGAATGTTGCCAGTCCTTTGTCGAGCTCGTGGCACATTTCCATGGCTCTTTTGCGAAGCTCCTGTAGATATATTGGCACCGTCTGTCCGTCGTGTGCATCGCGATGGTGACCGATAGCGCTGACCACGCTTGCCAGATCGCCCATCAATCGCCATGCCTGATAGGAATCATCACCATAACACCAAGTAGCGAGCATGGTTGAATTGAGTAAGAGCGGTACAGTAAGGTCGTTGAGCTGGCCAACGCGTTCGCAAATGGCGTAGCATTGAATGGAAGCTTGAAGCATTCGCTCCCTGGCCGCTTTCTGGCTTGGTCCCCATTTCTCATGGGTAAAATCAACGGCCCCAGCATCTTCTCCAATTACGTTACCAACAAGCGCAAAGTATATGCCCACGACGTCCCAGCGAATGCCATCCGTAGAGAATGATCTTTCGAGAGCACCATTAGCAGGCGAATGGGGCCACCGCTGCGGCTGAGATGTTTTCGAGAACATGATTCTGGACTGGAGAGAAAGATCCACGAGGCTAGACTCGTCTTGCAGACTTGGGACAAGCACCTCGTGCACGACAGTCCAGCAGGCTCTGACGAGTGGGCCACAGGGCCACATGCTCCCAAAGCTCTGATACCAAGAACTCACTAGATCTCCCAGCGCCTTTGGAGAGTCGCGCAAAGTTTCCAGGATGGATTCGCCCTCTTCAATGAGAGCGGGCGATGGGGCAAAGGCTGGAGTGGCAATGCCCGTTCGAGTCAGGGCTGTGTACGTACGGGTCGAATCACGCTCATTCACGGCCGACTCGATGAGTGGTGGGAGTACGTCGTCCATGCTCACAAAGCTGGTACCTCGGTCCAGGGCTGTCTGTTGGATATTGTCTCGAGGGGTGGCAGTACTAGGTTTGTGTTAGCATTGTGTACAACTTTAGTCCGAAACATCGCAACTCACCGAGCTTGATGAAGACTGCGACTCCTACTCGTCTTCACAATGCCAGCCGCTGATGTTCTCACGCCTCGCGTCATGGGTGCCGGATGATAATGACATCGCGCCGCCTGGCCACGCTTCTGACACCTCAAGCAGTGTGGCATGCCATGATCGCAACGTTGCTTGGATCTCCGACAAGGTTCGCATGACATGAGCTGCCCGTTGCGACGCGTCTTAACCTCAGTCGCCCCGGCAGCCGTATCTCCCATCTTGTTGAGTTGGTGGCTCTAGTGACTGTGGTCCACTGAACGGAGACAGGAGGTTCAGTCCATCCGAGGTACAGTTCCGGTCCGGATGGCAAAGGTCCGAGGCTGGTTGTGAGTGCCGCGTGGACGGAATGATAGTGAGCTCCCTAGTCAGTCATTGCAGCCATGGTTTCGTGTACGTGAAGCAACTGGCCGGAATGATTAAGTCGTGTGGTTTTGTCGTCGCTTCGTCGGAGTTCGCCTGAGAAAGACTGGTCCGAAGCTGTGCTCGGACATGATCGCCCCGACTGATAAGCTTCCGAACTCCGATGCTTCTGTTGGACAAACATAGTTAGGGCATTCTTTTGGAGTAGCATACACCGACCGGGCATTTTGTACAAGTAATATTATAATATATCTTACAGAACCAGCCGCAAAGACGCCAGTGGTGACGGTGCTCAATGGTCTCTCTTCCTCCTGAAGACGCCCAAGAAGCCACCTCCGACCACGCCTTTTCCAACCTTGGGTCTACAGACCGTATGCCACTTTTCCTCGTCCAGGCTTTGGACAGGAGCCTGCTCTTGAGGCTGCGCTGTATCCTCGTCCTGGATACTTTCTTCGCCACTAGCTTCTGCGCTCTCACCTACTGCAGATGCAGACTTGGATTCGATTCGCGCCTTTTGTTGCGAACGAGGTTTCACAGGCCTCACGTCCCATTCTCTCCCTCCAGACCCACCATTGACACCCAGTTCAATAAACCTGTCAAGGTCCAGGGCGATACCTTCTTGTTTGATCTTGAGCGCAGCCTCGGTGATCTGTGTGATGCTCGGGTTGAACACAATCAAGAAGCCATCCACTTTGAGCGCTTTCGCGACATTCTCGAGGTGCATGTCTGCGTTCGGCAAATCGAGGAAGGCATGTGAGAGGAACGGCTTGTTGTCTCGGGCAGACAGAGCGGAAGCGACCCAGTCGCTGACAGAGCCGGTGTGGAAATCAATGTTGTTGAAGTACTGCCCGCGGCGGAAAGCGCGGATTGTTTGGCGTGCGTTTGCGCTGTACTGTGACGAGATGTCGATTGTGTGTAGAATTGCCTGGCGGCTAGTTTTCCACTCCGCTATCCGGGCACTCGTTGCCTCGGGGTCTTCGTCTGGAAGAGCTTTGGGTACAGGTGAGTTTCCAGCGTGTATCGCTCGGCTCAAGTGGAGTGTAAGACCGCCATGTCCTGTGCCTGCTTCCAGAATCTCGAGCTTCTCATCCTCGGATTTCTCAGGATCGTACACCTCCGGGTGCAAATCCAGTAGGCTCACGATCAGGTTCGCGTCCGCAGGGTATATAGGCGTGACCAGCCTTCTGCTGAGCCGCACGTACTCGTCCAGCGAGCACTCCTGCAATCTGTAGGAAAATCCATCCTTGTCCACCTTTGTTGGCGCAGTGCGGACGAGGTCGCGCACACGTTTTCCTATTACATCATCGTAGGATAGCACACCTCTGTGCGTATCAATTATTTTGCTTTGTTTCAGTGGTCCTCGGAGGAGGGGAGCAGAAAGGCGAAGATTCTTGGTCGGGTGAAGGACGACATGGTCGCCGACAGCGAAGGGCCGGGTGTCTGCGTAGCTACGTTTGCTTTGGGCGCGCAGAAGCCTAGGAACGTGGCTGGCGCGGCGGGAAGCGTGCCATGGGAGGCTCATGTAACTTATGTAGGTTGGCGTTCTGATGAACTATCGGGTCACGCGACTGGTGTGTTGAAAGCGAAATGCACGTGGTTGGTCGGATACAAAGATGAGGTGGATGGAAAGCGGCCAGACTTCCTCGTCGATCTGCTGATGGCGGACAAGGATCGTGTTTCCCCATGCTCGTGAGTTTCACAAGCCGACCCTTGCGGTGGAGAGTGAGACCCTCACAATCGTTGGGCTCGCGTGGTCACACTGCCTTACACCTAACAATCTTGGAGTAAAAGTGTCAGCGTGATTCTTGAACACAGAGCATGGCGCATGCTGGTTCAGGAAAACAGCATCCCCCCTGACGACTAGTCGGTCTTACCTTACTGCTTACATAGTACGCTTGCCTACGGCGATACCACTGAGCAAGACTCGAGACGACAATATGGCTAAACGAATCGTACGTGTGTCGCATTATTCGTATTATCCTTGAGACTAGCTAACACCCTCTACAAGACTCGCGCCCTCACGCAGGTCTGCGCCTTCGTCGCCATTGTCTGCATCCTCGTCTTCATCGCCGACTCACGATACCGCGTGCTCCCGACGAGCATTCACTCCGCCCTCCCGTCTCACCATGTCGGCTTCGTCATAACAGACATCACGGTCGCATACTGTTCTACCCTGAACCCTCTGTCCAGTTGTCGTCTGGACGCGAACAAGTGGCACCGTGTTGAGAAGGACCTCTACCTAAATTCAGGATGGGTTCAAAGCGCTTGGGTGCATGTGCAGCGGAAGAAAGAGGAGGAGTTGACATCCGAAGACAGGATAGTCATGGGAGTCAAGATCGGTCGTTTGGACCCAGGCGTGGGCGAGAAAGGACAGCAGGGCGAGAAATGGGAAAGCAGACCGGGCGGAATCTGGGTCCTGAGGAGCAACCGCAAGCACGATAGTGATTCGGACAGGGCCGTGACGAGCGTGGATGTGCTATTTGGCTCGGATGCCGTGGATCCCAGGCCAGGGTGGACGCTGGCTCGGACACCTCTTCTGATCGAAGCGGACAAGAACCTCTTGCCTCCACGCTTGTCGACCCGACACGGACAGCCACACCCAGACCACAAAGAGGTTGTGCCTCGCGTGCGGAAGGACGGAAAGTTTAAGATCCTGCAAGTCTCGGATGCGCATCTCGCTACAGGTACCGGTGTCTGCAGAGATGCGATCGATGCTTCAGGGAACGTGGTACCGGCCAAGAATTGCGAAGCTGACACTCGAACCTTGGACTTTATTGAAAGAGTACTCGATTCCGAAGTACCAGACCTCGTGGTTCTTTCTGGCGACCAAGTCGAAGGTCCACTGGCGCCAGACACACAAAGTGTTATCTTCAAGATCGCCGCGCCTCTGATCGAACGCTCCATCCCATATGCTGCCATCTTCGGCAATCACGATGACGAAGAAAGCCATCTATCGCGTGAAGCGCAGATGTCTCTCCTCCAAACACTACCATTCAGCTTGTCCCAGCCAGGTCCAGAAAGCGTTGCCGGTGTAGGAAACTACTACGTCGAAGTACTTGCAGCATCAAGTCACCACAGCGCTATAACCATCTACCTACTCGATACGCACAGCCTTACGCCAGACGAGAAGAAGTATAAAGGCTACGACTGGCTGAAAGACTCCCAAATCGACTGGTTCAAGACCACATCAAATGGCTTGAAGCAGGCTCACAAGAAGTACTCGCATATCCATCTCGACCTTGCCTTCATCCACATTCCTCTACCAGAGTATAGAGAAGAAGGACTCATGATCAAAGGCGGCGAATGGAAGGAGGGCGTCACCGCGCCAAAGTTCAACTCGCACTTCTATGATGCGCTTTCGGAAGCCGGTGTTGTCGCAGTCGGCTGTGGTCACGACCATGTCAATGACTACTGCGCTCTCCGTCAGCCGGCAACACCAAACGCCGCTCGTGATGCAGAGTCTGAGCCTCAAACCTCCCATAACGACAACCGGCCTCATCTGGGGCCCTGGATGTGCTATGCTGGCGGTTCGGGCTTCGGTGGCTACGCCGGCTATGGTGGCTTCCATCGCCGTGTGCGAGTATGGGAAGTGGACACCAATTCTGGTCGCGTTGTGACGTGGAAGCGTGTAGAGTGCTGTGGAGCCGATACTGAGAAGAGGATTGGTGAGCTCGTCATTGTCGATGGCGGTAGGGTGGTGGAGGGGATCTGATCCGACTAAGAAACTGGTTCATGTATTGCTTGAGGGATTGGTGATGGTCTGACTGGTGCTTCCGAGCGATGGCGTTTGGTGTTGAATCTTTGTATAACATCCCGGTTCACGAGAAAAGCTATGTTTTAGATAAGAGTAAGTTATCGCCTCTCCTTATTAACGTCAGATTCTAAATGTAATTTACACGACTTGTATTATATGCCCGATAAATAGTTGTTCATTGATGTCCTCACGATTGCGGCAAATGCCGCTTCGGGCGCTCAATGCTTGGCATCCAAGTTCAACTTCACTTCACTCCTGTCGGCTGTCTTTCTTGACTTCCATCAATTCCAACCTCTAATTTCACCACAGCGAACATTGAAGCCGTCCTTCGGGTACTTACGGAAACACATCCCTGCTGTGCCATGCCTTGTTGAGGATGTTGACCAGATCCAAGAAGAGGGCGGAATGCACCCGCGGGAAACCACCGTTGTCACCTCCCATGACCTCACCTCACTAAACGTCAGTTCAAATTGTCGAGTCGCTCATTGATGGGTGCAAACATCACGTTGGAAACTGGATCCAAACTGGTCTAGTTGTGCTGTGAGTGTCCTACTACATTTGTCCCAACAATACTGACCTTCCTAGATATCCGAACCGTCAATTATATCACCCTATGCCATAAAGTCTTCCATCTCAGTGCGCCTCTCCCGCCATATTTCCCGTTATTCTGCCCACGTTCGGTCCCGATATCGCCATTCTCTCACACGTCGCTCAAGATGCAAGACTTCGAACGTCTCGCTACGTCCAATGCTCCGTTGTAAATGCCCATATGTCTGTCACCATGGATCGCAAGGTTACGCAATGCGATCAGCCCTAGAAACTCGGGTTCGCTATCAAAAGGAGACCCTCACCAGCCAGGACGATGTCTGCACAATAGACAGGCTCTACAATACGAAGACCGTTGAGTCCTCTGTGCAAATGAGACCCTCCTAGCCCAACAAGGGCCAGATGCCATTGGTGCGCATTTGCATGTGATCATGCGCGTTGCCGCATTCGGCCTGGCGCATATGACCTCGAGCTCAGAGTGAAGCCAAGATCTTCGTGAGCGCCCTTCTCAACCTCGTCCACCGACAACCACCTTTCCAACCGCGACACCACACATAGCACCAACCCTCGACGATACTCTACAACAGCACCAGCAACAACGAGCAACACATTGCGGCACTTCTCTAAGGCGACTTGGAACAGCAATCCATCGCGACGCCGCTTTCAACCTCACATCATTTTGTCTGAGCTTCACGCTGCGCACCGACAATCCGCCATCCGCGCGCCCCAACCACCAACCACCTCAGATATCTCTGAGAGTCACACAAAGTAGGTGCACGCTCAACATATCCTTCCCGCGCACTTTGATCTGGCAAATCATCGTGCGGCAACATCCAACACCTTTCCCTTACCATCCAGCACCTCTCCCTTTATTTTCCCTTTAACTTGGCTGCAGTATCGCAACGCACAACATCTTCTCGAATTCAACACCTTTCAGCCTTCATTTGAACGTCAGATTCGCTGGCATCGCACCGCAACGACATTTTTCTCGCATTCAACACCTTTCGCCTCCATTTCAACTCCAACTTCGCTGCAGCATTGCACCGCACGACATTTCCTCGCATTCTCATTTCCAACATGACGACCGAAGCTTCCAACACCATGCTTCGCTACTACAACTCCAGCGGCCGCTACACCATTCTCACCGGGCTCGTCAGCGAAGTGCAACTCGAGCCCTTCCGCAAAGCGATGGCTGATGGGACCCTGAAGCCGTTTCCTGCCCTCAAGGTCAAGGAGGTACTCAAGGCTGTCGGGAAGACCCTCCACGAGCAATTGAAGTTCACCCCACAGTACCGCGCAAGGGTATGTAGTATCCGAAGACATTCATGTTGAACCACACTGACGAAACAGCTTCGCACTGGCGAGACTATGGTGACCTGGTGGTTGAACGCAGTTCACCGCCTGATGCCTCCGAGGAGCGCCTCCTTCGCGAACTATCCGTCAGGGAGCTCCGAGAACGCTCCATTCGAACACTACTCGGCCATGCCCCCATGGTTCATCGACGTCGACCCGAACACCCCTGAGGCGCTTGGCGAGTGTCAGCTTCCAGAACTCGACGATCGCGACACGCTCCCACTGGCTTTCTGGGACGGCCTCTTCTACGCACTGATTGCCGAGATCAAGTTCTTGTACGATGACCTCCACGAGTGCTATGGCGAGAGGCTCGAGATGGGCGACACCATTCTCCACAACCACATCACTGAAGGCGAAGGCCGACGCAAGATCCCTACCACTGCCTTGGATCTTTGTCAATTGCTGGAGCAGTGCTGGGATCAGATCACGAACCCTCTCCTGACATCCGCCCTCGATTATGCCGTCATGCAGCATACATCCTTTCTCCACGACGGCGAGATTCCCACATACAACAAGATGTCCAAGTTCAGCGGTCTTTACGACCTGACTTCGCATTCTCCTGAAGAGATCACTAAATGGCTTGCTGAACACCAGGCTCTCACGACCAAGGTCGCGGTTCGACAAGAGACAAGAGAAATTGCTGGCATGCTTGACGCCTGTACTGCTATGCAGATGCGTCGCGAGGAGATCCACAATGACCGCAAAAACTCAAATTCGACCCTCATGCCGTCGGGTCTTCAGTACAACAAACCGGCTCGCAAGCCGCTACCAGAAGGCTCCAGCAACCTCAACAGGTACGATGCCAGTGAGATCGACGAGAGCCCTTGCGTCCAGAAGAGCAAAGGCAAAGGCAAGCAGAGCATCAACACCTCCTTCAGCTCCAACAACGACACGCGCAGCTTCCCTGCGTACGACGAAGAGCGCTATTCGCCAAGCCTGCCAGCACACGAGGAGACTCTGAGGCTCCTGGATGGATCCAGGCCGGCCGTACTGCCGATACTGCGCCGCAAGGCAGCCACCTCACCGGTCAATCAGCCGGAGCGTCATGTTTTCGCTCGCGCCAACACCACTCCGACGCGCATGCCGCCCTACGAGATGTGCGATCCGCTCGAGCCGATCCCGCGCCTACCCAGCGAGCAGCGCTACGTCTCAGCGGGCGGCAACACGCTACTCCACGAGCGCGGCATCATGAAGGACTTCGAGCTGGCCAAGGACAGCCTGGAGGAGGGTTTCAGCATCAAGAAAGACGAGCTGTACGCTCAGCTGGAGAACAAGGAGACCATGGAGCACTACGCCAAGGTCGATCAGGCCAGAAAGAGCAGTAGTGAGGAGGCCAGGGCGAGGAAGAGCAGCAGCGCCAAGGGGAAAAAGAGCACTGGGAGCAGCGTCTTCAAGCGCGTTTTCTCGCGCAAGGACAGTAACCCCGATGGTGAGTGAGCATTTCTTTTTTCTTTCCCCTTCCCTGGCTTTGGGTCTTCTTTTGGCGGCGGCAACGGTAGGTAGCAGCAAGGCAGCTGCGGAGAAACGGCAAAAAGAGGTAAGGAATACGGTAAGGATAGGACATTTTAGTGTGGACATCAATGAAACATCAAGTCTGAAACGTGTATCTCTCAATGGTCGACGAGTCTTCTTCATATACCAATGCTGATGGCACCACCCCATGATCGTTGCCTTGAGATTGAGATCCACTGTTGCTGATCGAGGTCTCTCACCGGTCAACAACGCGATTCAGTATACCAATGCTGATGGTACCACCGCATGAGCATTACCTTGAGGCGGAGATACACTGTTGATGATCAAGGTATCTCACTGGCTAACAACACGATTTAATACTCCAAAGCCGATAGTACCACCGCATGAGCTACTCCATGAGGTTGAGATCTACAGCTCTTACTTCAGGTCTCTCAATGGCCAACATGACATCTTGACAGTCTAGCGCCGATGGTACTACCACATGAGCGTGACCTTGAGGCTGAGGTACACTGCTTCTACTCCACATCTCTTAATGGCCAACATGTCACTTCGATCATCTAAAGCCGATGGTATCACCACGTGAGTTTTGCCTTGAAGCTGGGATCCGCTGCTCTTGCTTCGAGTCTCTCGATGGCCAATAGGTCGATCTACATGACCACCGCTGCCGGTACTACCACGTGAGATTGGTCTCGCCGCAGAGATCTGCTGCTCTTGCTTCAAGTCTCTCAGCGGCTGACATGTCGATTTATCTGCCTGTGATTGCAGATCGCACCACGTAAGGTTTGGCTGGATGCAGAGACTCACTACACGTTGCTTCTGATCTCTCCATCCAAATAAACCATCACAATCTCTCGCTCAGGCGCGGCTTTCATTGTCAATGGCAACCCCGAACCAGCAACCCCAGAGATCACGGTGGGACAGATCACTGGTCGCTCTTTCTGGTGCTGATCTTCCAATGCGTTGACATCAGGTCGGTATGTCGCGCCCTTTACCGGCTGACTGTTGCCCAACGACATGTTGTAGTCGAAGATGGAATCGTTGTCCGTTGTGTGTTGTAGATGTAGTCGCGACGCGAAGAGGGTAATTGCTGGTTCTTGTGCGTACGCTGGGCGTCTTGGTGTTGCTGTTCGGGAATGAATATCGATGATCGAGTGTTGTTGTATTCTCGTGGTGCGGGCTGCTGACACTACCCTTGAGCCTGATACCAACGCAGAGAGTGATGTGACGTGTATTGCTTCAGGTCTCCAGGTTGCTGTTGCGTCGGTTTACTTCTCCATCACCGCCGATACGACCTCCAGGTGAACTTACACTCGACGCAGGGACTGCGGTACGTTGCTCGATGTCTATCGGTGGTCGGCATGTATCCATGCCTCTTCCATCGCTCATGATGCCACCTTCAGGTGAGCTTTGACTCGACACAGGGAGTCAGTGACTGCGGTGCGTTGCTCGAAGTCTACCCGTGGTTGGCAATTCCTCTTCCATCGCCGACGATAACACCACCATACGGCGTGTACTCCGGACTGGAGATCTGTTGGCGTTGCTCAAGAACCCTCAACGTTAACCATGGCAATATCATAAGTACATATTCAATGGTGTTAGCATGTAGTGCATGTTCTCTGCCACGAAGTTGGTATTCTCCTGATTCCTTAGGTTTTTCAATGGCGGATTTTGCGCATTTCGAAATTATAGCTGATCGTACGACCGACGACAAGCAAGTTTGAGAGATGCCGGCGACGACACGCAGGCCGATGAGTAGAACAGAGAATAGTGGATTGATGTCAGCGAAGATTTACCATATAGACGGCACAATGAGACCACTCTGAGGCAAAGCGGAGATGTGAGCGAAAGGATATGCATTTATTCACCGTGTTAATCGTAGTATATTTGTTCAGAAATGAGTGCCTCACTCATTCCCGCATAGAGATCGATTGCCAGAGGATGTCCATCAACGCTGTCGATGATGGATTGTATTCTTGATGGCTCCACGTATTCGATGTAATAGTTGCTTCTGATCCAGTAAGGATTGATGGCAACGATGCCCCGCGTGATCATTCCTGCGAAGAGGTAGAGAATCATCTCTGCCGATTGTGAGAGCAGACACGTATCCAGTCAGACCGTGGCCGTATGCAGACGTCAGTCCAGAGGATTCACTGATTTGATGCTTTTTGATTCAGGTCGACGGTAGTACTTTTGATGAGGAAATGAATTCCCCAACCGCGACCACTCCCGCGAAGAGATCCAGTTGAAGCTGCTGCCAGAGTCTATCCATCAATACCATCGCGTAGTCCAGAAGCCAGTCATCTAGTGAATCTTTCGCTTCAAAGTTAGTAACACAATGAATCCTTGCTTGATATTCGATTTGGTGATTTGATCGTTCCAGAACCAACAGTTACCCCTCCCCTGGCCTCCTGGATGAAGGTTCAAGCGGGATTCCGCCAAGCCCCCAGCGTTGTGCGTCCGAACTTCGTCAACGAAGGAAGGAGCGCCGAATGGTAAGTGAAAGTCGATCACGTGTTACCACAACACCGCAATCACCTCGCCGCCCCACTCATATGGACACCGCCGTCACCGCCGTCACACGTGACGCCTTGTTGACGTCGCCGTTGCCAAGACACGGGCCGTGCGAGCTCGCCGGCGCAGGTATAAGTATTTTCTCTCTCTTTCGATCTTCTTAACCTGGGCAGCTCTCTTTGCCTTTTGGCTTGTAAGTCACCCTTTGACTCCTCTCCACATGGTTCTCATGCTAACAACCTCCAAGAGATCAAGTGTAGTATCTGTTCTTTTCAGTTTAATCTCTGAAACGTGACTACGGTCACATTCTAAGATTATCTACTTTTTGGACCCACTGGGGGCCGCTCAGCTTGCTGATGCCCTCGGTTAGTGTCGCCAGTATTGCACTACCTCTGGCTGACGCGAACCTCACCTTTTTTCATCATTGGCATCTGCTTTATTGCAGGTGCGTGGAGAGAAGAGATTTTGACATGACAACTTACTGCGGTGACGAGGAGCGACGTGACGATGATCTTCTTGCTCGGGAGTAATGGGCAGTGGTATGCAGAGTCGAGGAGCGCACCCGGGAGGTAATTCAGAATGATGTTGTGGCACCAAAAGATTTCAATACACGTCGTACCAAGCCGAGCACCCCCGGTGGGCAACACGTCGCCTGAACATATTCAAGGACACTGATGCCACGATTTGATGACCAGACGCTGCGACTACATTCACGAGGACGACCTTGACCTGTACCAACCTCATTATCATCATCATTGCACGCAGGCCGCTCAAATAATCTCACGTCTTGCGGGGAGTCCAGCAACCGCACAGTCCGCCACCAATATCGATCTCAAACGTGATCAAAATTCACCAAACTCACACAGCGGCATCACAGACTCGCCATCAACGACCAGTAGACAACACATCGACGGATCAAACGCTGTTGCTCGTATTCGCTATTGTGGAAGGCGCGCTGTCGTCAAGTGAAGTCAGCCATCAGCCTGCGAGACTGCGACCAGCTCAGCCCACGCTTCCATTTTGGTGCGCACACAATGCGTTCATTCAACACAGCCAGATAACACTCTCCTAGCGCGCCGAGGTGATGGAGCAAGACACCCTACACAAGCGGGTCGATGGAACAGTATACCATTCCTGGGCAGTGATGCCAACGAACCAGGCCCTCAAGGATTCGATGTCGGGTCTTCTCCCACAACGCAACATGAGCGCTTGCATCGTGACATTGAGGATGGTCGATGTGCTCGCAAAATTGAACCGGAGGATGACCGCAACATATACCGGTTCAGCATTCTTCAGTGACTTTATTCTATTGGCGTCAGTCC
The DNA here is from genome assembly GCA_003614995.1 of Cladosporium phlei. Lineage (NCBI taxonomy): Eukaryota > Fungi > Ascomycota > Dothideomycetes > Cladosporiales > Cladosporiaceae > Cladosporium > Cladosporium phlei. Next base: position 71,853 of record QZFA01000034.1, on the reverse strand, counting down.
ATGGGTAGAATATGTTCAGGAAGCGTTAGCGAGCAGTCGTGCGAATAGCATTGGTGTTGAGCAGAGCAGAACAACCCGGGAATGAACATTCGTTGATCGTAACAGCACACTCTCCCCAACCCGAACCCTAAAAGGGCGCGAGAAGCAACATGAATGATATTTGTAAGATCATCGAGGAATCACAGGCATCCATATTCAGTGTGCACGCACGATATGCGGCTCGCTCTGTCATGTGGTATTGTACAGTATCATACAGTAACTCGAATGTCCACCCATGCATGTGTTGTGTCCCACATCTCAGCGCACGCATCGCTTCGTTCGATCAATCCACTCCAACACCCTCTCTCGTCCACAAGAGTGCAACACTTGCAAGCCCTCTCAAACGATATCAACCTCCTTCCTCTCTCTCCCCTGTTCATCAACAACCGAAAGCACGCCCTTCCCACCCAACCTCGCCACCACACCCTCCTTCAACCCAAGTCTCCGCTCAATCTGCGCCGGCGTCTTGCCCTGAGCATCCCTCATCAGCAGCGCCTGCCTCATCTCAAACACATCCAAGAACTCCCTCTGCTTAGAGCCTCTACCTAACCGCTCCTCCACCTCCGCCTTCTCCTGCAATCTCGCGCGGGCGTGCAGCACGGCTATGGCGGGGTTCTTTCTCGGGTCTGGGGCTGCTACGCCTGTGGTACTCGAAGGCTGGCCGAAAGCCGAGGATGGCGAGAGGGTTGGGTTCGGTTGTACGGGTCCCAGGGAGCGTAGTGAGCGGGCAAAGTCTGGGTCTGAGGCGTCAAGGTTGATGGCTTCGGAGCGGGTGGCTGCTGCTCGAAGTTGAGGTTTTACTGTTGGGCCGGCAGAGTGATTAGGCGCTGGCGGAGGTGGAGGTGCTGCGTTGGTTGTGGGATTTGTCTGGGCTGCTGGGGTTGACTGTGTTGTTGATGTGGGTGGACGGGGACCTTTGGGGCCCTTTGGGTATTGGCGCGATGCTGCGCCTGCTGCGCGGGTGGCTTTTGATCCGGAGGCGCCCATGGTGTTGGGGTTTGATGGGCAATGTGAGACGGTGTAGCAAGTAGAGATCAATGGATTGAGTGTGAGCTGGTTGTTGGATAGTTATGTGAATGAATGCCGTCTCCCCAAAAAGTTCATGAAGTCATCCTCGGCTTGCGCTTGAACACCGCCCGAAACCATTTCAACTTCAACTTCAGCTTCCTTCGTGCCTTGCCATTGCCCTCGTCCTCCCTTCCATCGCTCTTCTCGTCGGTGAGATCAACAAATTCGCCCTCGTAATCCACGCCCTCGGTGCCTTTGCCTGCGCCGTCCTGCTCGGTATGCCAGATTTCCATCATGAATACCATATGCACATTGGTCTCTCGCAGGGTTTGAACGACAGGATCCTCAGGATCGAGCCTGTCAAGAATCCGGGTTGCCACTCTCAGACACTTCTCAATCCCTTCTGACTGGTCTGGTAAACACAGGCTCGCAAGCAGGTGTAGGGTCTGGACTCGAGTCGTGGGCAGCATCCGAGGGTCGTTGAGGAGGATTCGGCAGTCATCACGACAGCGAGGCACGCCGTCGTCAAAGTATTTGGCTCGAGATGCGGCTTGGCTGAGCTTCTCGTCGTCAGCAGCAGCTCCTGGTGAAAGCAGTGGTACGCGGAAGTACTCACCTCGAGGTAGATATCTTGGGGTGTGCGGGAATCTGCCGAGTTCTCCGCCATGGTCTAATTGTTATTGTAGTTGAGGGAACCGCTGCTCTTCAATGTAATGTTTTGGCTGGTCTTGTTGGAGAAGAGAGGATGCTTGCTCTCGAGGGAGGGTTCTGGCTGTCGCCCGAGGTCTCCATTTGGGTGTAGTCGAGGTCGCTTCTGTTTTGGAGAATGCTAATGGAGTGTGGCAGGGGCAACAGCGCGATATAGACCAGGCAGGTGCAGGTGTGCGCAACCTCATGGCTCACTCCATCCTCAGGACAGGACAACCGCCACAAGAAAGAGTTTTCAAAACGACTATATCAAGGCAGCATCAACCTCCGCCGCGAAACCTCTCCAACCCTCACACCCCCAACGAGATCCACGTCGGCTACGCCGCGCCGCAGAAGACTCTGGACAGCCCTTCTGCCGCTTTCGACAACCCGCCCAAGGGCTTCTTGACAAAGATTCCATTAGTATAGGAAGCATGAACAAGCTCTAGGTCGCTCCCAACGGGCACAGTAGTACTAGAGTGGCAAACTCGTCCCGTCAACGCAATACTGCCATTGAGTGCAGTCGTAGCAAAGGGTTATGCACATGCAGTCCTGAAATTCTCTCGCTGCCATTTACGACGTACATGGTGCACATCGACGTCAATTGCACCCACAGAGACAGCACAGCACGCACACCTCCAAGACTTCAAGAATAGGTAGTCGACTTCCAAATCCATTACCACCCTCTATCTAAGCCTACGCAATCCCCAGCCCGACCCTAGACCCATCACCCATCCCCTCAGACCGCCCTCTATCCCGATTCCTCCTCCCCTCCATCAACCCCCTAAGCCCTCTCTTCTGCAACCCAACAACAGCACTCATAGCCCCATTCCAGACATCATTCTCTCGACTTCTACCAGTCAGACTCCTCGCGCTCAAACTGGCCTCGCTCTCACTCATACTGGAATCCGTCACGGCGCTGCCAGGGATATCCTCATCGTCAGTCTCGTCACCGCGAGACTCACCCGGGCGCAGCGTATTGCGGGTGTTCCTGCCGTTAGCCATGTCCGTGTCGATGCGGAGGTTCGTACTCGAGCGACCGAAGCCGTTGACTGAGAGGGAGTCGGCGTTGGCTAGGCTGGCGGTGCGGAGAGGAATGACACTCTCTCTGGCCCTGCCGTTGGGTGTCATGAATTGCACGCCTTCTCCACCACCGGCGCCCATGGCGGCAGCGTTGAAGATCGCGGCAGAATTACGACCATCGAGCGACTCGTGTAGTCGCTGGACAACTGTTTCCAACATACCGTCAATCTTATAAGGACGCGCGAGTTGTAGCAGTGAGCAGTAAATCTGAGGTGTCGCCAGAGCTGAGGGAGGTGATGGGAGTGTTCCAGTGTACAGGAAATGGAGCATTGCCTGCAGTGTAGGCGCAGTGTGTGGCAGGTAGAGCAGTCTTGGTCGGGATGGTGGAGGAATCTGGCGTGCATCAGGAACGTCGGACCCGTTGTTAGCAGGCGACTGAGTGATCGTCAGGCTCGAGTTTCGCAATCCATGACCGGAGTTGCTACCACGCAGCGTAGAGGAATCAGTGTCAGCTGAGACGCCAACCAGAGAGTCTCGCAGTAGTTGCGTAAAGTACGGTCCCCATCTACGCGCTATCAGTCGAGAGTTGACTGCGATGCGTGTGCCGTCGATCGCCAAGAAATCCATATCTGCCAGCTCTCTCAACGACATGGACTGCACGCCAAGTGACTCTGCCGCATATGGAAGCTGTCGACCTGCCAACGACATGTCGCTTGGTAATTGTGGCCCAGTAGCGCTCACAGACACGTATGCCGACGTTGGCTCCGCAGTCCTCGGGTTGTCGTATAATCCAAAAGACTCCAGCTCGACCAGGCATATGTTGGTAAAGTTGATGCGACGATTGTTGTAATCATCCACAAGACTGCGCTTCCTGTTGCCAAGGATAACGAAAGAGTTCCGCCGACTCCACAGTACTCCCCTGTTCCAACTGCCTTGGCTGAAGATGCTACCACTGGCATCAATCCTGCTCCAAGCAAGAGTGCGCAGATCAAGCGCCCAGAGTGCGTATTCTTGTTTGGAAGAAGTCAAGAAAGTGCCCGAAACAACAAAATGGTTGTCGATGACACCTCCATTGGGGAAACGCAGACCAGGTGGTGATAACTCAGTCCGCATAGTCTTCTCTGTCAAGGTGCCATCTGTGAGTCGCACCTGAAGCTCGAGCTTCACATCCAGGAAGTTGTAGTTTGAGTAGATCAGCATAGGAGCGCCAGACCCAATCGGTGCGGTGTCGTTCTCCTCTTCATCAGCGTCAATCTCCACGTGAGGTCCAGCACCGATCTGGTCGGCGGTCATTGTTGTCAGCGGAGCCACCACACTGCGGTACGCGCCACAGCTTCGCCCCATGCCGGTGGTGCCCGTCCACTTCAAGCTGCGCAAATTGAAGACACTGATCTGCTCGATGTAATGGTTCGCACTGTCTTGCCCACCAACAACAATCATCTCTGCACCGCCCGTGCCATCTAGCGAAACACCCAGAGTGCCTTGGTTTGGGTTGCTTCCAGGCGTATTGTGGTGGACTGCTGACATGGGCGCGTTTGCAGAGCCAAAGACAGCCGATGATGGCAAGATAGCCGTGCAATGAGCATATCTTCCTTGTGGTGACTCGGAGGTGGCAACTTTCATCCATGTGCGTGTTGGTGCGTCGTAAATGTGGATATCTGACATGACCACAACTTCTGACTGCACATCACCGCCTCCCTCAGTGCCAGGAGCCGGAGACATGCCACCGTAGCAGACAAGTTTGGTATCGCCCAAGGCGCAGACACTGTGGAAGTAACGCGGCGGAGGGATATCGCCCTTAGTATCAAGCCTAGTCCAGTGGCGCTTGATCAAATCCAGTTCGTAGAGATTGGATGTAAGCTGAGGTTTTGCGCGAGACAGCCGTCGGCCTCCAAAGACGTAGAGCTTGTCGCCCAGTATGGTGGTCGTAGCACCGACAAGAGGATGAGGCTCTTTTCCGGTTGTGCGATGGACATTACACACAAGCCCAGACAGGTTGGAGGTGGAGCTGGATGTTTGAACAGGAGGAGTGTGGGCCATGCCTGTGCCCGATGCTGAAGCGGCCATATATGAAGGTCGTTGCGGCTCATCGTGTGTCGACTCGGCTTCTGAAGCAGATTCATACTCTGCTCGCATCCCGACCAGACTGGACTGGCTGCTGTGTGCGCTAGAGAGGTAGGCATTGGAGCCTTTGTGAGACAAGGTGTTGTAAAGCCCTGTGGGCGAAGGTTCGGAGGGATGCGAGTCCATTGCGCTGATCTGGCTGATGGCGGGTGAAGGAGCAGATATGTCAGGTGGCGACAGAGAGCCGTCTGCGAATGTGTCCAGGAAGACCGAATTTGCCAAACTAAGCCGAGGCGGAATGTTTGACCGCTTGATGACAGGGTTTGCCCAATCGGGGATTTTTATCTCAACATGTCTCGGTCGTTCACGAAAGGAGTCGACTGAGGTGTTGCGGACTGCAACTCCGTAGCCTCCGAATTCAGAGGGTGCTGGCTTTGGCGAGCCAGGAGCCGAAGTCGAAGCGGTGGATGTGGAGAAAGAGCCGTTTGATGTTTCGTTCACCGGACTTTGCCTGCCGAAGGAATTGTAGTTCGGGATGACGATAGGAATATGCTTTGGTCGAGTGGCACTTTGGCCACGGGGAGAGGTAGCAGGCAGCTCAAAGACGTCGGGCGGCGGGGTCGAACAAGGTGTTGGTGTCGATGAATTTGGTCGGTTTGCGTCGATCTCGGGAAAAGACTTCTTTGTTGGACTTGATTCGCGCGTGCGGCTCTTGATCGAGAAAGACTTGGCCTTTTTTGCGAATTTCCGATGCTTGGACGACGTGGAATCACGAGAAGCTTCAGGTTTCTTCAAGGCGTCTTGCTCCTTGGGAGTTCTGAAGCTGGCCCAAAAAGGGTGAGTGTCGGACGGAGCGTTGTGCGCCGCAAATTCTAGAGGGAAAGACATCTTCGGTCAGCAGGAGGGCCTATCTGTCATGACATAGCAATAATCCAAGATAGTAATGATGTTTAGCGATAGTGCGCCGTGATATAGGAGCAGATCAGTAGCATAGGTGCGCGGCCCAGGGAGAAATCGAGAACGGCGGACAGGCTAACTTTTAAGTGTGAAGGAAAGGTAGGTAGATCTCGATGGCCTGGACAAGTCCACTCGTTCGCCAGGTGGACAGACACGCCAGGATCAGTCGCCACAGCCGGTATTGGTTTCGGAAAGCAACACGCCATACACAAGCACAGATACTGGAGCGGCGGGCTGAGCTGGAGTCTGGGAGTCGATGTCTGCCAAAGCCGATGCAGCTATCCAGTGGTGACCAGGCAGCCGGGGCGAGGGTGGTGGCATGGACATTGTGCCCGGGGCCGGCGGAGACTTGTTGTTGTTGGAGAAAGAATAAGACGCCACATATAGAAAGGCCTTCTTACCTTGGACAGAGCGATCCGGGCTTCAGTGAGGTCGAGTCCGGACGGGCTTGCAGTGCAGGGAGTAGAGGGCAGTGAGCAGATGCCGTCTCGGGGGCTGCGGGCGACGGCTGAGTGAATGGTGCAAGGTCAAGTCACGTTGCTAGATTGGACTGGGTTGGATTGGGCATGCGCTGCAGCCTGCGTCGGCTTCGCTGCAACTTCACGATTTCAGTCCCGCCAAGCCAGGGCCGATCGCTAGCCGTTGATTGGTGTGTGCTCACATGTGGTCTCGCGCATTCTTGCATGCCATGCCATAGCAACGATCATGGTCGCAATATTGCATGTGCACATCAACAACCTCATCCTGCGCCTGGCCGTCGCGGATGCGTGCAGCAGTTCGTCCGGCGAGAGAGAGTGTTTGCATGCATGGAGAACCACTCGTTTGGCATGCACGAGCCGAACATGGGACTTGCAAGCAACAACATGAAACACAGGGTACAAAGCTAATCCTCGCGCGAGTCCGTTTCAAGATGTGTAGAAGTGATGATTTATATGCATGGAAGTCTGTAACGGCACAGAAGGTGGATGCAAATTAATCATGCTTATTGATTTGTTTCCTCATTTATCGTATGCAAACGCTTTCGCTCGTAACTTTCGTTCTAATATCCCTCGTCCGTGACCGAGCGACCCCATTCGGCCTCCCAAGTCTCACGGAAAATCATCTTTCTCCACAGTCAAGCAGATGCAGAGGTCTCGTCCTTGGGGAGAGGGGTGAAGCGCAGGTAAGGCTTGACAATGTTCATCTTGGGGAAGAGCTTGGCAGCCTCGTCGCCCTTGACGGAGGGGTGGACAATGACATCGTCACCTGAAATAAAATGTTAGCTCGATGTCGCGATGGATCGCATTTCTACTCGTGTGGCTTACCAGGAACCCAGTTAATCGGGGTGGTGATGCGGTGCTTGTCGCCAGTCTGGAGAGAGTCGACAATGCGCAGGACCTCGGCGGTGTTGCGACCAGTGCTGGCCGGGTAGGAGAGGATAGTGCGGATGGTCTTCTTGGGATCAATGACAAAGACAGAGCGGATGGTGAAAGCAATGCCCTTGGAGTCGACGTTGGTAGCGTCCTGGTGGTCGATCCTGGCCAGGTTGTCAGTTCTTGTCTTTCGCATGCCATATCTTCCAAGCTGGTGCAAACTCACATGTCATAGGCAAGGGCGACCTTCCTCTCCTTGTCGCCAATGATGGGGAAGCGGAGCTTGGAGCCAGAGATCTCGTCAATGTCCTTGATCCAGCCACCGTGGCTCTCAACAGTGTTTGCGCTCAGGCCGATGAGCTTGACGTTCCTCTTGGTGAACTCGGGCTCAAGCTTGGCGAAGGCGCCGAGCTCGGTGGTGCAGACGGGGGTGTAGTCCTCGGGGTGAGAGAAGAGGACGACCCAGTTGTCACCAATGAACTCGTGGAAGTCGATGGGACCACCGGTGGTCTCAGCCTTGAAGTTGGGGGCGGTGCTGCCGAGGCGGAGGGGCTCAGGACGGTCGGCCATTTTGGTGGTTGTGTTGTTGTTGGTAGAGTTGGCTGCGAAGACGAGTCTTGTTAGTTGCTGTATCGAGGCAAGAACGATCAGGTGCAGGCAGGTCTCACTTACAACTTGGGTAGTGCAGCTGCAGGTCAGAAGAAGGGAGATTATGAATCAAGAGGGGGCGATCTCAAAGAAATAGTTACGTGTAGAGTCAACAAAAGGGTTCAGCACGCCATTCGGCGACTGGATGATGGTGGGGCGGCGAGGCGACCCCCACTTCTCCCCAGTGAAAGCAGACGAGATGATGCCAGACTTGGAGAAACCTACCGTTCATCACGTGAGATGGAATGCCGACGACCTTGCTTTGTAAGGTTTGTAAGACGTCTTCGCTGACAGACGCATTTTTCCGCAGTGAGTGAACTCATCGTATACTGCTAACGCTTTTCCAGGAGTCGCATACCTCCAGCATGCCTTGGACAATTGCCGGAGAATGAAGGAGATACAAAGGACCAAGTCGTCGCCAAGTGTAAACACCTCCGATGTCGCAGTGCTGTATGCTCGCTTGAGACATGACGAAATGCTTCCACAGCGACATGAGAACTCGGATTGAAGAAAACGACCACGGAACTGAAGCGGCATGACTGCGCAGGACATGTCGCGCATACCAAATACGCAAATGCGATGGGTGTCGATGCTCAAATGGAAGGTTGAGAAGCAGGCACGCAGGGAATAACAATACCGCCATGTCCTATTACCGAGATAAGGGCGCGCGGATGACGCCCGCCTTTTCCGCCCTTCCTTTGACAACCAAACGAGTCCAAACGAGTCCAATCCAACGCGCCCACGCGCCGCGAGCACTATATTGATGCGCCCACGAAGATGGAGCTAGCGGAATCTCTGCCGTACACCTCTCCAACATCCATCACTAGGGCGCGCCCATCACGCCGATATGCTTCTTTGCATGGCCGCATACCCGGCCTTTCAGCCAGTACCAGATTTCAGTATTAGTACGTCCCGCTCGCCTCTGCCCACAACACCCACTTACTCAACAGATTGACAGCAATCGAGCACCAGCGATCTTCAACATCCTCGATCACCACTCCCATCAAACAAATGCGGACGAAGAGCGGCTCGAACACGGACTAAACGGGGACGTCTTGCCGGACCCACTTCCTATCTCGTCGCGGCCAATTGACTCGTGCACTGTTAACGAGGATAGAAGAAAAATAATATGTACATGTCCCAACGCCATTATTATTGTCCTTTGCAAACTTTTGTCGACTCTTGAGTCTTTCTCTCTTTGTTACTCGATCGACGCCGCACTCAATCGACATGGCGGATCCCGAGATAGGATTGCCACCTGCGCCAGAAGATGGGCTGAACCACGTCTACAGTCCGGGGATACAACAAGAGGAAAACGAGAAAAGAGCATCGTTCGCAAGCGATCTCACCAGACTGGGCAGCCAAAATGAGATCGTCTACCACTACCTTACCTTCGAGACCGAGCTGCCGTCATCAGCACACCTATCGCAACCATCGGATGGAATGTCGCCACCATCGCAATGTCCGAACCTCAAGAAATACACGTCGCCATTCCTCTGGAGCGCTCGACGCAAATCGATTATGACCTGGCTCTCCTGCATCGCCACCGCCCTTACGGCTTACACAGCTGGCTCCTATTCCTCAGGAAACGCGCAAATGACGGAACTATGGAACGTGTCAGACACTGCGATTGCTGTCGGCGTTGCCATCTTCACGCTCGGTTTCGGTATCGCGCCTATGGTCCTTGCGCCTCTTTCTGAGATCAACGGAAGACGGCCGATCTTCGTCGTTGCTGGACTGCTCTTCGTCGTCTTCCAACTGATCTGCGCCGTCACGCCGACTTACGCTGGAATGATCGTCAGTCGATTCTTGGCCGGATGCTGCAGCAGTACGTTCAGCACGATGGTCGGCGGCGTCGTCAGCGACATCTACCGCGCCGAAGATCGCAACACCGCCATGGCGTTATTTTCCGGAGCAGCTCTGTTCGGCACAGGACTTGGACCGGCGATCAGCGGTGTCGTCGCCTATCACACAACCTGGCGCTGGATTTTCTACTTGCAAACCATCACATGCGGTGTCTTGATGGTCTTCATCGTGTTCTTGTTCAAGGAAACTCGTGGTTCTGTGCTCCTTAGCAAAAAAGGCAAAGCGCTGAACAAGTGGATCGATCAGCTCGAATCCGAGGGTCACTATGGCTTCATGATGCCCTCTTCGGACGGCAAGATAGCACCTCAGAGGATCCGATGGAAGGTCAAGAGCGACGAGGAACTGGCATCTCTCGGTCAAATGGTCGCAATCAGCTTGTACCGACCTTTCCACCTCCTCTTCACGGAAAGTGTCGTCTTCTTCTTCAGCCTGTGGATTTCCTTCGCCTGGGGTGTGCTCTACCTCACCTTCTCTGCGATCCCAGTCGTCTTCACCGCCAGCCACGGCTTCAACGTCCAACAAAACGGCGCCGTCTTCACTGCAATCTCCGTCGCAGCGATAATCAGCACATTCATCAGCGTATGCCAGGAGCGCCTTGCCCGAAAATACTTTACTGGCAAACACCTCGCCATCTTCGGCGGCCCTGAAGGCCGCCTCTACTTTGCATGCATACAGAGCGCCCTCCTCCCCATCGGATGCTTCTGGTTCGGCTGGACATCGTTCCCCAGCAATCACTGGATTCTACCGGCTCTGGGCATCGGCTGCGCGACGATGGGAATCTTCAGCATCTACCTCGCAGTCTTCAACTATCTCGCCGACACCTACCACAAGTACGCCAGCTCGGCTCTGGCCGCGCAGAGTTTCTGCCGTAACCTGCTTGCGGGCGCCTTTTCTCTGTTCACGCCACAGATGTTCAGAGGCATGACCTTCCAAGGCGCCGGCAGCTTCCTAGGAGGTCTCGGAGCGCTGCTGACCATCGTGCCGTGGGTCTTGGTCTTCTACGGGCCGAGAATCAGAGCGAGGAGCAAGTTTGCGGCTGAGATTATGGACTGAAAAGGGAACAGTTCACGTACAACATAGGAAAACAGCATCATTCGGGGGTTTTATTAATATTTCTAGCGTTGCTTAAAGCGGGTCAAGAAAAGTCAGGCCACTTGATCAAACCAGATAACGAAAATACCAAAGCATCATCTACTTTACAGACGCAGAAAAAAAGAAAACCGAACCGCACCTCTCATCCCCAATCTGGAATGCTCGCGCTCACCACCACACCACCATTGCCAGCAAGAACCCACTCAACGCACCAACCCGCTGCTCATCACATGATCGCCATCCTCGTCAGTAACATCTTCATCCCCAACCTCCCGCCGCGGTATCTTTCGCGGAGACACCGACTTCTTCCTCGGAGACGAAGAAGGCTTATTCGGAGAAGACGGCTTGCTGGAAAAGGACGAGGTCCTCGAGCCCAGATCAGCATCGATCCTCTGGCTCGGTGCCCGCCGTTTCGCCCCCACCGCCTGCTCAACCTCGTTCTTGGTCACCTCCGGCAGGTCCCAGGGCGAGGGGTAGCCGTTGGGCTGCTTCGCGGGCGAGCCGTATATCCTGTCTCGGATACCGCCTCCGATATTGCTGAAGATGTTACTGGCTTGCTCCCACGTGCCTTCTCTGGCTTTCGCGGCTTTGGCGCGGTCGTCGGTGTCTAGATGGGAAAAGTCAGCAAAGGCAAAAAACGGAAGAGGAGACTTTTCTTTGGAGAGGTTTTGCTTACTCCTCTGGAGATCATCCTGGATCTGGTCGCTGGCCAACTTCTGCATGTGCGGCGTCTCGCCGAAGGTGAAGTAGGGCGCCATGCGTCTGTGCCAGACTTCTGGGGCCGGCAACGTCTCGAAGAATCGGCTGTCTGCGTCGAGGACTGGGATTTTCGGGAGGTTGGTGGGCGAGATGATCTCTCCGCGGTCGCTTTCGTGGGTGGAGCCGGATTTGGCACTGGTAATGGAAGCCGACTTGATATACCTTGGTGGAGCAACGGGTTTGGTTGGCGATCTGCTCTGGGTCCGGACGGAAGGTGGTGGTGGTGGTGCTGCTGCTACAATCCGAGCTGGAGACTTGGATGCCGCGCGCTTCGCCTCAGCTTGAGCGGCGCGCAGGCGACCTGTCCGCTGAGATATCGGACCGGCCTCAACCTCTTCCGGCTCGCCGACCGCCTGTACTGGAGCTGGAACCGTGACCGGAAACTTGGATCTCGTGCGCTTTGCTGGGGAGGCACCTCTCCGTACCTTGCGACCTTCCTTCTTACGCTTGTACTCCTCGAACAAATTCATCACATCCTCGGACTTGAGTTGCACAGTGTCGTCCACGTGCCACCCAAACCTGTAAAGCACATGGGAAGGATCGCTCGTATCGACCTCGAACTGCTTCATCGGTCTCTGGACGCCGGCCAGCGCTGTTTCAAAGACCTGGCCAGGGACGTGTTGGTCCAGACATTCGTCCACAGCACTGCCCACGATCCCTCGCAAAGTCATCCACAACTGGCGGCAGGTGGACCTCAATCGGCGGACCGGAGTAATGTTGAGCCCCAGGTCTTCGTACCTAGCGAGATTGCCGATGCCTTCCGTCAGCATCTCATAGGCGCTGTAGAGATCTACTGGAGGCTCCTCGAGCCCATGCTCGAGCCATTCCATCATCTCGTTCGTGGCCTTCCTCATGTCCTTTGTTTCGCTGCTGTGGAGAGCACGTTTGTCAGCAAAATGTACGAACAGTAAAAGCTTTCGTTGGGATCGTTGGGCTGGCCAAATGCCTTTTCGCTGGGAATCACTACGTACCTTCCCATTAGGCGTGGGTGCGGAATTGTAAAACGTCCCTTCCGTGGGTCGGTCAGAATGTCGCTCACCGGACGGTGAGCTGAAGCTGGAACCGACGAGGTCGTCTGGGCTTTGCCCGGAGAGGCAGATTTCTTGTTCGCAAGATCGCGAGCGTGCTCTTGCAACCGCTTTGCATCTTGCGCTGCTGCCTGGGAGAAGATGAAAGGCAACCCTTCGTGGTCTGGCTTGATGTCAGTGCTATGCTACGCGGCAGTTGGAACAGTGGATGGGCTGGACACTCACCGCTCTCGGGATGCTCCTCCCAGTAGTCCCACCACCCCTGCTGCTCCTCACTTCCAATCCGCGGCGGGCTCCTGGGCGGCGACGCCTCGATCTGGTTTGCACGTTTATAATCGCCGTACAAATCCACCACGTCCCTGTACTCGAGCGGCACGACGTTGTCAAGGTCCCACACGCGCTCGGGATTGAGTCGCATCTTGGAACCATCCGCCTGAGGGCCCTGGACCCTGAGCAATGCGCGCAGGATAACACGGTCGGGTATATCTTTGTCCAAGTAGTCGTCGAAGGCGGTGCCGAAGTACTTGCGCAGATCCATCCACGTCTCGCGGCAGAGTGTTCTCAACCCACGAGTCTGGGGGTCGTCGAGCGGGAGTCCAATGGCATCGTGATCGCCGAGTGCAGCGACGGCGCCCTTCAGCATAGATATCCCTTCGGACAGAGCGCCCTCGCGTAACGTTCGATCCTGCGGCGAGTTCGCCAACCATTGCGCCAAGTTGTTCTCGTACCGGTCTATACGTGCCTTTTCGATGCTGTGGATGGCTCACGGTTAGCACACGAAAGAGAAGCCTTTTATGGAAGGTTTCGTGGGGATGGAGACATACTCATCATGATCACGGGGTACAGGTGTACCATTGGACCGGTCTGACGACGGGCCTCCCACTCGTGCAGCCGCAAAGTCTCCCTTCTTCGCGGGAGGAGGAGCCAGAATCCGGCTCACTGTAGCACAGTTTGAACCATACACTACGTGTGTCGGCATCTGCTCGCCATATGTCTGAGCACTCTCCTTGTTGAGTTTTTTGCCGCCAGTTTTAGCAGGCGAAGCCGCCTTTTGCCCTTCCTCGTAGGCTTCAACGGCATCATAAACCTGTTGGATTTGCTTCTCGGTGAGTTCCTCATCCGGAGAAGCCTTGGTCGTCGGCGTAGTCGCTTTAGACGCTTTCGAAGGCCGACCAGGCTTTCTCTTCGTCGGCGTCTCAGTCTCTGCTTTTGAAGGCGAAGCAGTCTTATTCGCCGGAGTCGGCGCTTTGGTCTTTGCAGGGGAGGCCTTCTTCGGGGAAGCCTTCTTGGGTGAAGCCTTCTTGACAACTCTACCGGTCTGCAATTTCTCTGCGGCGGCAGCGGCTTCTTGGGCTTTGGTCGAAAGCGTTGCCCGTCTCGGCGAGCTTCTCGTAACTCTCCGCTCTGGGCTTTCGGATTTGGCATTGGGTTTTTTGGCTGGCGTGGCGGCCTTCTTTTTGGCTTTGCCTTTGGCCGGCGTGCCGTCGGCGCGTGATTTCGCCATGGCTGCGGTGCGGTGCAACGCGATGTCGATATCGACGTTATGGAAAATGGAATGGGGAAAATTGTATTTCTGCGAAGGGCTTCTCGAAGAGAAGACGCGATGGAAAGGGCCAGGAGTGAAAGATGAGAGAGAGAGGTAAACATTGTTGTGTTGGCTGCATGCGTGCAATCAAACTGCTGGAATGCGGTATGCATGTATGCGGCTTGCCGGGCCAAACACTGGCCTCGTGCAGATTTGCGAAAGGGGTGGCGAGCGGGCGACAAACGTCAACTGTAATCCTTTGCAAGGCGATTTCAAGTACAGTAGAATAAAACATTACGTTGTGACGTTGACTTGGCCTGGCTGAGAATTTTATTGGATTAGGTAGCGGTTCTCATACGAATTCGCATGTCATCGTGGTACAGTACGTACAAACATGACCTTGGCAACACAACGCGATTTAGAAGGAAGTTCCTACATTTCGCGAGCAGTGGCGTCAGTAGCTTTGGTATACAATAAAATTGCCGGTACCAGTACCGTTGGAACCCAGAAATCAGGTTTCATTCTTTCGTGTAACATACAACCAAAGTCATTTCCTGACTATCTAATAAGACTCATCCAATAGAGACAATCCCACCTCACTCCTCCTCCATTCGACGCTTGGACGCATCCCCTTTTCCGCTCCCCTCAGCATCCGCGTCGTCGTCTGCGAGGTCTTGTACGCGACTACCTTCTGTACGGTTCGAATGCAACCGGAGAGATGCCACAGGAGCATTTGTCAACGTTGGCCCCGGTATCATAGATCGCCAGTCGCGGCTCGGAGTCGATGGATCGCCACGAGAGGTGCCGGTGTGGTTCCCGGGCCATCGGCGGGCGTGTCCCTCTAGCTCTTCTCGTATCGTTTGGAGCCTGCGTTGATGTTGCTGGAGTGGCGTGGGCTGATCGGGCACATGGTGTCTTTCCTCGTTGCCCAGAGCAAACTCTCCTATCGGTTCGATATGGTACGGGTGTCCGTGTCGTTGCGGTCCAGTCATGTGTGCAGGAGCAGGCGCGGCGGTATCAAGGGACACGATGGTCAATCTCCTTCGCCTACGGTCGTTGCGCTCCTCATCACGTGCGACTTCTGCCGATGCCATGAAGCTCAGAGCTTGAACTTCGTGGGTGAGCTGCTCAACTCTTGCGGGCGCGGATCCCCAGGCATCGTAGTGTCTTTGAAGGTTGAGTGCTTCTTGAGCGGCGTTGCGTTCTTCACGACGACGTGCGTGTTCTGCCGCTATGGCTTCCAGAACATGGAGACCAGTAGTGTGACTTGGAAGGTTCAGCGCTTCCCGCAATCGATCGAGTACTCGAGGGGTGAGGTTAGCTGGGTCGATAGCTTCGGTGGCATAACGCGGTCGGGTGTTCTCGTCCAACACGTATTGAGCGGCCCGATGCTCAACGAAAGGATTCCTGGCCAGGGCGCGGAGGCCGCGAATTGGCTCATCATACTAAGAGGCAGTCACACCGGGCTGGTTCCATCTGGGGCAGCCGGGCTCAGGGCCATCGATTCGGGTCCAGTGGCCGCTCCCAGCCATCGCTGGCTGTCCGCAGATGAAGCAGAACTGCATCCCACAGGGGCATATGATGTGATTGCAGCCATCTTCAAGCTCGACAGTCCTCTCGCACTCCTCAAAGGGACACAGTTGGAAGTCTTTGCCTCTTGTGAGGCCTTGAAAAGCCGCATCATCGGGATCGGCGGCGCGCACTGGCAGACACTTGTGGTTCATCGCCTGTGTAAGGCCATGGATGTGGATTTCACAGGCTCGACAGGAGAGGTTGTGGCACTCCTTGCATCTCACGACGAGCTCGCCGTTGTTGCCGAGGACATCAACGGTAGACCGAATCCTGGCTCCGAGAAAGGTGTTGCAGCGATCGTCAATCGCCTTGCCCTTGTCGATGCCCTTGCCTTTGTCGTCGTGTTGCTGAACTGTCCCGTGACGTGGCCAGGAGCAGTAGATGCGGTTGGCAGATGGACAGCGGTATTCCCTCTCTTTCTGGTGATAGTGGCCGAGGAATTCTTGTGTGAGGATGCGGTGTTGGGTGTACTTGCTGATGTCAAGTATATGGTTGCCCCATTTGGGCGGGTAATTGCCTTCGTAGTCGAGGGCTCTCTGAAATGTTTGTCGTATGCAGTCGTGGCAGACGATTTCTTTGCTGGCGGTGGTCATCTGTCCGAACGGGGGTATATCCCTACAAACACAGCACTTGCCGGGAGAGTTGTCCATGTTGAGAGAGAGGCTGGATATGAATGGCTGTTCTTTGCGAGCGTGGAGATATCTTTGTTGTTCGATGTCAATAGTGCTGAAGCAGAGAATGGAAGAGCCTGTAGAGTGGGACTGTTGTCTGTAGGAGAGAACTGCAGAATGGTGTCGTTGCCTCTCTTGGGGTGGAAAGAAGCAAGACCGTCTCCCAAGGGACAAATGAAGTGGGAAAGCGCTACCTCTGCGGCAAAGTAGATCTAAGTTGACTCGGCGTCCTAAGATACTACCTCATCGATTAATCAGTACCAGACAGACGTGTTGACTCAAGTACATTACCTAGGTGCTCTCCGCGGTACTCTATAATCCAAGTTTATTCGAAGTCCCAAGGTATTACCTCTAGCACAGTGGTGACGAGCTGTATCGCTTACTCTGGCCCTCAAGAGACCGTGATCAGAGGCAGTCGCAAGCCTTGCAGTGGCGTGAAAGGAGAAGGCGCGGCTGTTGGTCTTGGAGAGAAGGACTGGAGATATTGGATTCTCGCAACGTGTTTCCACTGACAAGCATACCCTTCTCCAGGTGCGAAAGTATCAATTACTGGCCAGAATGTAATCCGAGACCATGGAGATACTGAGTCTGGCAACAATGTCTCTTACTGGCAAGCATTCCCTTCTCTGGGTGCGGGAGTAGTAGATACCAGCATTGTCGCTAGAAAACAGCCTCGGAGAAGCAGAGATTGCGATCAAGGTGGGTACTAAATGAAGTGACAACGGTGCTTGCAAACATGCAAATGAGAATGTGACAAGGTCGGTGTATAAGCAAATGCGAATGATTTCTGTATGTTGGCGAAAGAGCGCCGCAAGGCGTAAACGTGAGGGTATCTCTCTCACCCAAAAGCCTGCCAGGGCCTTGTTCACACGCTCCCTCGCTCGTCGATGCGTTGCGTCGTGTTTCCGGAAAGTGCAAAAGTCGTAAAATCTATGTCTATGCCTCGTTCCCAGCGAGGTGCGGCCGGTCGCCATCTATCTTCCCATCCTTTGCTCTCGCTCGCCACTCACGCCACACCGGACGTCAGGCTTGCATCACCCAATGAAAATCCAGAACCAGCTCTACTGGCCGTACATGCCCCTGCCGAGGGCCTCGTTCACGCCCCTGACGTTCCAGTAGAAAGGCCTGATCTCCTTGATGGTGCCCTCGTCGCGGTCGACCTTGATCCACTGGATGAGAGGGCCGATAACCTCCTCGCCAGACTTGCGGACACGCATCTTGAGGGTTGATGTGACGACAACCTCGCTGCCGTTGTGAAGGACCTGGCGTTCGCTGACCTCCATGCAGTCGAAGCAGGTGGCCATGGCCTCGCTCCACTTGAGGAAGCCTTCGTGGCCTTTGTACTCGCCACCATAAGGCATATCGGGAGATTGGTGGACGAGAACGTTGGGCGAAAGAGTGGCTGCCAGACCGGCGAAGTCACGCTTCTCCGCCGGGGAGGCCATGTAGAGCTCCTCGGCGTCGTAGAATCGGGAGAGAACCTCCTCTGCGGTGCGGATGTTGTGGCTGGGAGTCCTCATCAGAGTGGGCCTGGGAGTGGAAAGGTTGTTGGAGGCCATGATGATGGATGATATATTGTTTGTCCGGAAGGTGGTGTCAGTTTGGTGGCGAAAGTAGTCGTAAATTTCGAGTTGGTGGGAGGGATTGAAGAGGCTGTTGGTGTAGTGGCAGCAGGTGTCGTTGAAGCAGAGGGACTCCTTTTCTTCTTGCTCTGCCAAAGGCGGTTTGCCGGGTCAAATTATCGGTCGGCAGCATGATGGCAAGCAGACCCACCAAGTCCACTTGGACGGTGCAAAAGTGGAAACGCTGGGCTTCCCGGCGTCATGCACCACGTCCAATCGGACGCTGCCGACAACGCGAAATGCTGAGCTCTCTTCCGCCTTAGCGCTCCGAAACCTCACAACACCAGGGCAACAGGGCTAAAAGCGCTGTCATCCTAAGGTTGCTCCCTTTCGGCACGCAGACGAAGCTTTGATGTGGCTGCCTCGTGTAACGAGTTTGCCGCCGCCGAGACATACCCGCAACATCCCAGCGTCTGTGTATCCTTTTCTTGAAGAAGTTCATCGGTGTACCTCAGACCGCCTTCAACATTGGTTCGCATCCGTTCCCACGACTCGTCAAGTCTCGGACAGAGGGAGACCGAGAGCAACACTTACTCACAACCCACCAGAGCGAGCATGTGATGGCCTGCGGTCCCGCTTTGATCAGACAGCTACCGCTCGCAATCCAAATGAGGTGGGGGAGGTTAGAGTGGTACAGTATCATAGCGCCTCATAGCTCTGCAATGCCCGCAAAATCCCCACGGATAACAACGGCGACTCTGCTTAGTGCTGCTGCGCACTTTCTTTCAGCATGCGGAGACTCTTCCTGGAGTGCAGTATATATTCCATTTACCCTCGGAATAGGAGATTGCGGCCGACGTTGACGTATCTTCAAACGCCGACCGTAGATGATGGGCATGTCGTGTAGATGAGGTTGCATGTATGGCCGAAGAGTTCAATACGGAGTTCCATAATAGCCAGCCGGAGAATGTGTGTGATGGAGCGTTATAAAGATGACCAACGTCTCGACGCCACAGCAATAGCGTCCGAGAAAGACAATAAAAACCATTGTTGAGAAATGATAATCAATATGCAACATGTGAGTCCCTTTCTGCATGCAAAGTACGGAAAAGTCATTCGAAGCAGGAACCATGGCCGCCGTTGGTAGGTGAATACGTTGTGGAAGTTGTCGTAGCAGCTTGAAACCAGATCATACCTAATCACGCTGGCTGTGAGATATTCCTAATGAGAAGAAGTGATTCCCAATAGTGAAGCATACTACCTATCGACACTGAATTTACCACTATCCTCGGACCTATCGCTCCAGCGACGGCAATGGTGCAAGTCAACGTCCATCGCAAGGCTCACGAAGAAGCGCGGCCGAGTTCAGTGAAAGAAGACTCGACAAAGCATACTTATAAAATCGAAGCGTACCCAACTTTAAACAGGTATATCACGACCATCTCTCAACCAAAAAGCAATCTGAATAGACCAAAAGAACAGGTCAATCCGGGGGTCGAACCCGGGGCCATTTCCGTTCATTGCGAACAAGACGCTGTAAAGGAAATGTGATAACCACTACTGAAGAATTTGTAAGTAAGAATTCCGGCATGCGCGGTAACCGCTTGGACACGGAGGACACTTACCACCAATCGACCGGTAGAAGCCTTGGATTTGGCTCTACTATATACTGTCAAACGATAACACGTGAGCAGCCCGCCAATCAGTGATTTTAGCGAAGATGCAATAGTCGAGACGAAACCTCGAATATCGAGTAATGGTGAATTCGCAGTGAGCTTTGCTTGTAGCCCTTTGTACGACGTGTAGGTCAGATAGAGTCGGTATGCGAATGCTACCTAAGTAATAGAGCTCCTCAGTGGGCGCTTTTTCAAAATCGAATTGCCCATGTGATGAAAAACCATACATAGGAGACCGCGGCCTTTTGAGAGAACCAAAAATACTGAGCTCTACTCTGCAGCAGACCGTTCCAAATGCTTGGAATGACCTTGCTTCTATGACAGACCATTTTTAAACTTTGGAATGAATTTGCTCTACAGCAGACCGTTCTACAATTGTAGAATGACCTTGCTTTTGTAGCAGATCATTCTAAGGGAGGGAAGAGGTCAATACACATGTGAGCTCACGGAGAATCATTCGATCGATGTTCATTTGGGTACATGGCCCAGCTTTACTTACTCGCAGACTGATACCGCACTATCGGCCTTACGCATCAACAGCAAGTCGATCCATCACATCAATCGTCCAACTTCCAAGCCCGCTTCCTCACACGTCTCCCACGACCAGTATCCTCAAACTCATCATCCGCAGAGCCACTCTCCTCCTCACTACTACTCTCCTGCTCACTCGCCCCAGCGCCAACAACAAAGTCCTCATCATCGTCGTCTTCGCCGCCAGCGCCAGTCAGTCCCAAGTCCTGCGAAACATAGTAATTGAAGAACCGGTCCTGATTCATGCCACGCGAGACTTCTTCCTCTTCAGGCTCGTCATCGTCGACGACAGCTTTGCCGTTGCGGCCAGCAGGAATAGCATCGCCGTTTTGCGCAACTCTCTTCTTTCCGGGCTTGCGGCCGGCACCAGGTCGCGCTCCGCCCATCTTCCCCTTAGGCTTGACGGGTTTTGCGACTGGGTCGGCTTTACGGGCACGGGCGCGTTTACCGTTAGCCGGTGCCTTGCGGGCACGCACGTTTCCGTCTTCGTCTTCTTCGTCCTGGATGTCGTAAAACTGCTCGAGCAGATTCGCGTTGCGGACGTGTGGTGCGGATTTCGAAACTGCCTGCTTCGTGCCACCGAGCAGATGCTCGGGGAATTTGGGGCCGTAATCGAAGAAGAGTTCTTCGCCGGGCTTGATGTCTAGTCGAGCGAAGAGGCCGATGCGGTGGACGCTGTTGACCAGTACGATCAGAGGGTATAGGTTGGCGCCGCCACTGTTTCTGTGGTTGATGAACCGGATCTTGTTGCCGTAAAAGTTGCTGTCCACTTCCTGCTTTGTGTTGAGGGAGAAGAGGTAAGTGGAGTTCTGTTTCTCGTACACCGCACCGCGTCGATCAGCTTCTCCGTTCGTGATTATCTCGCCTTTGTATTCGCCCACGAATTCATGCCTCTTGACAGGCTCGCCGGCGTAAAGGCCCATTCCATGGACCCCACTATCCCCGAGAAGGGTGTGCTTGGGTACGCCCTTCTGGAGACTGGCATTGCAGCATTTCCTTTTTGAATCTCCATCAGCGCGACGGTGCACTGGATCGAGTACATCGCAGACGCCGCAAGAACCACACAAGTCGGCGTCGCACTCGCGTCCCAAGGTATAGCATGCGCATTTATCGTCTCTCCAGCAGACAAAGGTACCTGATCTTTTCGCTGTCACAGAACAGGAGCAGCCTTTGAACTTCCGGGTGCAGTCATCTGAACACTCACAGCTCTTCTCGCAAGGTCTCTTGTCGATGAAGCAAGAGCATTTTGCCTGCGTACATGTTGAGCCAGGATGATGACAGGGATAGAACGGCGGCCATTCACCCGGCTTGGTGAAGAGGTTGCTATCCCAATACTTCGGATACATCTTTTTTCTGATGGTTGCAAGACTGGAACTCTCATCTTGGCTGGCCAGTGGTCTGTGCGGCAAAGACACTCTCTTCCTGAAATTGACCCTGGGCGGATAGAGCACATCTTTGGAGACCGCGTCATCTGTTTCTACTCCAGAGTCTGTGTCACTATGATTCTCCCGAAGCTCGCCATGCTGATGGCAGTTGAATTGGAAACATAAACGACAAGTCCGGGAATCGATCGACGAAGCCGGGGGGTCTTGTGACTCAAAGGCTCGCTTGACTGCTGCACTGCGCCGAGCCACGTGCCAGAGAGGGAATTTTGCAATGCTTTGGAAGTGATCGCAGAGAATGGCGGCTTTGGTGAGCTTCTCGGTTGTACTGCTTGGGAGCGATGACAAAACTTTCATCCACTTCTTGCTGCTCTGGACCCGAGGAAAGTCCTCGTCCTTCAGGGTGGTTTCCCTATTCTTGATGGCAGTCTGTGCCACAGCGTTCTTGCCCACATCGGGACGAGCGTCTAGAAGAAAACGCAAGACGTCGTCCATGGAGATATTGAGCTCCAGTAGCGCGCTCTCAATGTACTCCTCCACTTTCTGCGCCTCCAACAGACGACGAATTTTGCGATGTCGTTGATCTGTGTCCATGAAGTAGTGTTCCTCAAACTCTTCCGGATCAGGCGCACCATCACCGAAATACGGCCACACCGTCATCGTTCTGGTATTCGGAGCGAGCACATTGGACTTCAGACTCACGTAATGCGCGTACTCTGGGACATCGTTGGCCATTGCTGTGGCGTCGCAGTACGTGGTCTTTACCTTCGTGTAACTGCGTGTAGCCCTGTTGGCCGCGCCATTGTAGACGTCCACGATGAACTTGACACTGCCGTCTCCCATTTTGGCACTCAACGTTTTAGGCTGCATTGCAGCGGATGAGCGGAGTTTTGCAAAGACTGAAGATGCTACAGAGGGTTTACTAGACCCAGCCTGCTTATCGGCATGCAGCTCGACAGACCGTCGTGAGCGCTTCAGCTGGAGTTTGGTGTGGTAGTCGGTGTCTTCACGCATCTCCTGGTAGTACTTCCCCAGAACACGCTCAACCTGTTTCTCGACTGGGAGCAAGGACAAGTCAGGCGTGACGATGGGAGCTGCATCCATCAAATCATGACTTGCAGGCAACTCGACCTGATTGTAGTCCTGAGTTATTTCATTTTGCGGCACTTGCTCGTCGTCGTCAGGCCTCTCACGATTTTCTCCAGCTGCTTCTCTGTGTAGTTGGCTCGAAGGGGAGGCGCCGGCTGATGCGCTGTCCTCGACAATTGAGACTTGTGGTAGAGGTGTTACAGACGGGCGGGTAGTACAGCTATCTTTCGATTTTGTAGAGTTTTCGCCGACCCGGCTACCTCCCGCTTCAGCCTCCTGGGCCGACGGATGTGCGTCTCGACTGATAACTGTGCCGTTCGGTTTGGGATTAGGAGCTTTCAAGCCTGGAGTTTTCCTTTGTGCAGCCTCTGCTTTACTTTCCCCATTCCGTTTCAAGAAATTGGTCAGGCCGTCCTCGAAGTGCTCAAAAGCTGATTTCTCAGCTACTTTGGTTGTTTTGGACGTTACAGTAGGTTGTTCGGCGCGGGGTTTCTGCGCAGACATCGAGGTTTCGATTCGAGATCTCTCAGGGTTTGACGATGAATGCCTGCTGGCGTTTTGTGAATCTCGGGCAGAGCGTTTCGAGCTATTAATCGAACCTGAAGGTCTGGGATCAAGTCTCGTAGACGAGCTATCGGAAACATTGCCAGGCAACAGATCCTTTGTTTTTCTGGAGACATTTCGGTCTACTCCGCCTGCTGTTGGACTGTTCGTTGCTAGACGGCTCGAGGTGCTGGTGGAAGTAATAGCTTCTCGTGGTATAGCTTTTTCGCGAGTAGATACAGGTTGGTCCCCGTCGCTGGGCGTGGCTACACGGCGATGCTTTGCTGCTGTATCCGGGCGTTGCGTGTTTTCGTCATCTCGCCTACGTTTCTTCAAAGACGACTTATGGCTGGATTCCCTTGAGCCTCTCGCATTCATATTCTGGCCGTTGGGTTTGGCATCTGATGATAGACGTGACGCTGAAGCCTTCGCTGTAAGACCATCAGACATTCCAGTGTCGTCGCGAAACGAAGGTACAGCCGGAGATGCGTCCTTTGATTTAGCCGGATCAATGTCTGTTTTTTGAACAACTAGAGGTGGGACCGGATCGCGTGC
Source organism: Cladosporium phlei (assembly GCA_003614995.1). Taxonomy (NCBI): domain Eukaryota; kingdom Fungi; phylum Ascomycota; class Dothideomycetes; order Cladosporiales; family Cladosporiaceae; genus Cladosporium; species Cladosporium phlei. Next base: position 48,224 of record QZFA01000034.1, on the reverse strand, counting down.
CTTGGGATGCTTAAACGTTGTAGCTGGCGGGTTTGCTTGTGGTCGCTTGGGCAACACGGGAATGTCACTGGGCTGAATATTGTCATCGGTCAAGTCAATTATGGCGCCAACCGACTGCCTTTGGGTAAATCGTGAAGTTTTGTTGCCCGATTTTGAAGCTTTGGGACGCGCAGCAGGCGCGCGATGCGCAACCTCACGATCGCTGTCATCGGAAAGCTCGATGACATGGTTCGCACTCGGGGCCATACTACCTGTCGAGGAAGGTGGTGTCCCGGTTTTGCTTAGACGTGCTACGCCTCGTTCTCACTTTTGCGAATGCGCCATCGGTTGCGCTGTGGAGCCCGTAAGTGCGCCGATGAGGGGAAAAGTCGCTTGCAGAGTTTGGAAGACGGTGTTTGTGCTGTTTTGATATTGTGTGTGGATAGTCAGACGCACGTCGCATGCATGTGTCAGCTTCACGTTGTGGTCGTCGGCATCGCGTGTCAAGGCGTGTGGTGGCGGGTGCGGGTAAATATGGGAATTGCCCGTCTTCGGGTTGCACTGATGTGAAAGAGGAGAGTACAAGCTGACGTGAGCGCAGACGTGGTTGAGGTATGCAGGCGAACGGGATAAGTGTAAAATCAACGAAAGCGAGGGACATGAAGGGGCAGTACATGGATATGACCTGTCTAGGAGTATGGCCGCCGTTTGTCTCGCATGCACAAAGTGACCGCAGCGAAGCGGAAGGCGCGAAGCTCATGCATGGCGCTAGCGCTTACTGTAAAGTCCAGAATACATTTATCATTTTACAGCATTTCAACATGTACTATAGGTAATTGCTTCCTCGAAAGCGAGTATTCACTAGATAGGTATCATCTCGCATAATCACATGCTAAATCGCAGTCCCATGGCCTTACCCTACCACAGGACTGCTACACATATCGGAGGTAGCACGACAAGTTGAAAGGCTGATGTTCGTAGACCGCCAATTCGATGGTATATGACCTGGCTGTTTCTTTCTCGTTCTTCCAATGGTCGTGGTAGGTCCTGGCTACATGTCTCGTCGGGGTGTGGTACTGAAGTCGTGTGATTTGGCTTTCTGGGCAAGCTACGTGTGAGACGGAAGCCTATTCGTAACCCTTGCGAAATGTGACATTGACTTGAAAGCGTTTGGCGATCGGAGTTTCAGCGTGGATACATGGCCAGCCCGTCTCTCGACCTTCGCTAATTTTGCATGACCAACGCCGACCGTGGCAGCGCTTTTCTTTTAAAGCAAAACCGCGCCTACCACTCCCATGTCTGTCCGATTCTCCCATTCATCATCGCGCGCGCGAGGCGCTTAGAACTTCTGGAAAGACTTGACGGCCTTGCCGGTGCGGGGAAGCACACGGAGGACGTTGAAGCGGACCTGTCGTCCTGTTAGTACCCTGCATCTTCCATTCCAGTGGGTGTAATTCTTCAACATACGGTCTTGCTGAGGGGCCTGCACTGGCCGACGGTAACCTTGTCACCCTCCTCGACACGGAAAGCCGGGGAAACGTGGGCGGAGAGGTTCTTGTGGCGGCGCTCGTAACGGGAGTACTTGGGGATGAAGTGAAGGTACTCGCGGCGGATGACCAGGGTGCGGTGCATCTTGGTGGAGACGACGGTGCCGGTAAGGATACGGCCACGGATGGAGACGAGACCAGTGAAGGGGCACTTCTTGTCTGCAAGGCCGTGTAAGTAGATGTTCCACACATCCCATGCGCTCCTGCCGGTTTGCGAATGCCAAGATCTTGAGATCTCGAGATCTCGAGATCTCGAAATCCAATTGTCCAAACCGCAGGCTCCCAGGGCTTCACTCACCAATGTAGTTGCCCTCAATGGCGGTCCTGGGGGTCTTGAAGCCCAGACCGACGTCCTTCACCCATCTCCTGCCACCCTTTCCAGCCCTCTTGGTCTTGCCGCCCTGCTTCTTGTTGTTCTGGAAAACGTGCGGCTGCTTCTGGAAAGCGCGCTCGCTTTGGACAGCTAACTCGGTGGCCATAATTGCTGTGTGCTGGGCAATCGGTCGAAGCTGGCGACGATGGTGTATTTTTCGGAGGTCGTCGTTGAAGTCGCGGTAGGCCGGGCGTCCAGCGTGCAATCCACAATCGAGAATTCCCAAGTTGCGTGAGTGCGCAAGCTTGGCGCTGGCTCCAAGTCGGTCGCTGGACCGAGATTTTGCCGGCGCTACTGGATTGGGACTTTTGGACTTTTGAGGATGATCGAGGTTCCAACTGAAGAGGTGATTATTATTCTATTGAACCATCACACGTGTTGATCGTGATCGTACTCAAGCGTTTGATCATGCATACCTAGCGACACTGAAGCATGAAAGCTCGAGAAATTCAACCAGGCCGCTGAAGGTGAGCCGGAAAGACGACACCTTCAACTATTGCCATTGCGGACACTTGCAACTATCGGCCGCCATACGAGCCAATCTACGGTATGATGCGATGGCTCCTGCGGTTGGTATGCATACTACTATCAAGGTATTCTGATTGCCTCTGTAGTATGCCATCGGTACAACTGTTGGCCGCTGAGTCCAAATCCTACATAACTCCACAGAAGGTCGCTCACCCCACGCCAGCCGGCGCCGGAGCACTCAGTAAGTCCGGTCGAAACAAAGACCTGCATGTAAATTGTAGAAGGACGGACATGCACGCCTCTTGACTCCTCTTAACTCCTACATTGTTGCCTGCACCACCAATATTGCACTCATCTCTCTGGAGACCTCGATCGAACTTACCTATAAGTTAAGCCCGCCGCTCTCTTGAAAGCCGCGTGTCATTCCATCGCAACACACGCAAACACAACAACATCATCGAACTTCCAACCCCGACCCACACGCAACAATGGGTCCCTTAAGCCAGTGTCTCTACGATCAGGTCTTTACTACACCCGCCTACCCTACCACCGACTGCACCGGCCGTACGATCGTCGTGACAGGCGCGAACACGGGACTTGGAAAGGAAGCCGTCCGCCACCTTGTCAGACTCAATGCTGACCGCGTGATCCTCACATCGCGCACCGCCTTCAAAGGCGAAGCTGCCGCCAAAGAGATTGAAGAGACGACCGGCCGCAAAGGTGTTGTCGAAGTTTGGGACCTTGACCTGCAGAACTACGACAATGTCAAAGCGTTCGCAGAGCGGGTCAAGACCCTCAAGCGCCTCGACGCAATCATCGAGAATGCCGGAATCAGCACGATGAAATTCACTGAAGTCGCTGGCAATGAGAGCATCATCACTGTCAACGTTGTCAGCACCTTTTTGCTGGCACTGCTTGTCCTCCCCAAGCTTCAAGAGACCGCGAGACTTTTCAATGTCGTCCCAACCCTCACGATCGTCAGCTCTGATGTGCACTACTTCACCAGCGTAATTACCATTGATAGGAGTGTATTGCTGAATGTTCGACTAACGATCTGCAGTTCCCCGAGCGCAAATCCGCCAACATCTTCGATACCCTCAACGACCCCAAGCAGGCCCGCATGCACGATCGATACAACGTCAGCAAGCTCCTTGAGATCCTCGCCATCCGCCATATCACCAGAAATAACCCTGTCTCCAAGCTCAACGTCACAATCAACACACTGACTCCCGGCTTGTGCGAGTCGGAGCTTCTTCGCGACAACAACGTATGCATGAGAGCCATAGGATGGGCTCTGAAAGCTGTGTTTGCTCGCACCACCGAGGTTGGATCTCGCACTCTTGTACATGGCGGTGTCACGGCAGGCGAGGAGACTCATGGAAAGTTTTTGCAGTCGTGCAGTGTTCTTGAATGTAGTAGTTTGGTGGAGGGAGCGGAAGGGAAAGGACTGGAGGACAGGGTCTGGGCCGAGCTGAGCGAGAAGCTTGAGGCCATTCAACCGGGTGTCACCAAGATCTTGGGAGCTTGAGCTGTGTCTTCTGAGTCTATATGGGCATGATGGGACGGCGTTGTTTGACTGAATCCAGTGTATAATGTATCTCAGTGATAATGTTTCAGGAATTGCAAAGACAGAACGACTGCCACATCATCGGCAGACATGCAAACAATGGATCCTCGTATACGCCAAAGTTTGTAGGCTTATGAGTATCTCATTGGTAGAGGATGTATCTATACGATATGCATGTAAGCTGCTTGCGTACGAACGCCTAATCCAATGAGATTCTCGAGTTTATCCTTTAGATTCAGTTAGCATCTCGCCAGCATAGGGACGATCTCGCCATACGAACGTCGCCGATACCACCACCGTACATGTGCCAACAGACTTTGGCGGGAATCGAGGTACCTTAAGGCGTCATGCATGCGCGGTGTGTCTCATCGGCGCCGAACGCGCCAGCGTATGCATGTGTGCAGCTCTCTCACATGCTTGGGCCAGCCCTGTCATCTCTCGGCGGGCCTCCGTCCTCTCCTCTCGCTAAACCACTGGCGCCGCACTAACCGCTGCTCACCGAGCTCACCAGACGAGACCCTAGTAGTCTACGTAATTACAGTGCACAGCAGCGAGGCGGTAAGGCTACATACCTACTAGTCACTGCTGCCGCCGCTCCTCAACAATTCCTCGTCGTTCACCACCTCCCTTCCTTTCCCAACACCAACTACCCTTCTCCGTACGACCACAAAGACAAGAACCGACCTGGAACCGTTGCCCCGGAGAACGCCTGGACAATGCAGCAATGATCTCACGCTTCCTGCCGCCGTCCGCGCAGCTTCCACGCCAGAACCTAGCCGCCTCCAGGCCATGTCTGGGGATGCTACCCGCCCATCCGCCGAGCCTCGCCAGACTGCGGCCGCGGATGTGACCTTTTCCTCATACTCGGACGGCCGTCGACAGGGAGCAAATGGCTCACTCGCCGAGAGCCAGGGCAGTGGGGAGAAATGGATTGAGAAGGGCGAGAGGTTGAAGGAGAGATTCTTGACCCCAGATCGGAGGAGCGAAGAGGGCAGTGACGAAGAAGATGGCAGCGAGAAGAAGCGCAGTGTTCGCATCAAGAGGGCTGGCGGCGGTGGTGGTGGGTTCTTAAGGGACAGCATCTTTGGAAACGGCACGTTGCTGAGCACCGAAAAATCCAGCGATCGCAAGGAAGGGAAGAGGAAGCTCGACTACGCCGGATTGCAGGTTGAGAATAAGAGGCTGGCCAGCAGCAGGCTGTCGGGAGACTCTTCGGTCAGGAGCTCGCCGCTCTCGCGAGAGGTTTCACTCAACCAATCTACACAGAATGATGCACCCGATGCGCAGCCCGAATCTCGCCCAACGGCCATGGATCCGGCTCAACTTGTACAAATGGCCCTGAGCCTGAGCGAGAGCCGGAAGAGGCACACGAGCGGTTCCTTGCCAGTACCTATTGCGGTTCCGCGCGCTCGCAATATTTCTGGATCTCAAGACAAGTACGGCACGGTTCGTACGCGCGGTTCTGATAGAGCCCGATCATCCTCGCGATTTGATCCGAGTCCCGCGTCATCTAGTCGCAGTCGAGATCGCCAGTCAACACCAAGCGCAAGTGCAATTGACGACAACGTGCTGTATACGTTCTCTCCCGCAACACTGGCCCGAGCAGAGAAGACGCGCAAGTACTTCGAGCTTGCAAACGAGCACCGCCGTTTATTGGAGTATCTGCCTCCATTGAAGCCTGACGCACAGGCGAACGGGAACTTTACCTTTGAGAGCAGGAGCAGTCCCGGCTCTGGACAACCGGATATCAGACGAGTCCGATCGAACACATTGACTCGGCATGAGCTTGGAAGACAATACAATCCATTGCAAATATTGCGGAACAGACGCCTGCGGAACAGGGAGCGGCGACCACTCACGGTACCTCCTGAGCTGTTCGAGGATACCGTACGAGTCACAACTTGGTTGGATGATGTGGGAGAGGCTGCGAGACAGCCTGAATACAGGTCAAGCGACGACGTCGTCCATCTGCCTCACTATTCGCAAGAAGCCGATCGTCTGGATGGCTCAAATGGACATGTCAAAGGCCACCGCAGAACTGGGACTGCTGGGACGGTTGTCACTAGACCGGAGAACGAATGGACCATCGAACCAACCGAGCGTCTGGCCGATACGTACTGGACCGAGCAAGGAGATAACAAAATGCTGCTTGAGAACAGACGTCGTCAGCCTATCTTTCCAGCTCGACCGCGGGCGAGCGTGAATGAGTCCCGAAAAAGCGACGAGCTCGTTCCTAACCAATACAAGGACTCTCCGATGGAAGTCACAGACAAGGAACCACAGAGGGAAGAAGCACCACCTCGCAAACACAGGCACCTGCTCTCACTACACAAGGCAGACCGCATACGGCACAACAAATTGTCTATACTCAGGCGATCAGCTAGCGCCTCCAGTGGTTCGAGTGATGACGGACGCAAGCCGAGACCTGCTGCACGAAGCAACGATACTATTGATAGTTCCGCGCCTCTCAATCGACATATGGACTCGTTGATCACCAAGGAGCTAAAAGGAAACAATTCATCGCCAGATCTCGATTCGCCAGATCATTGGGATTCGAAGAATACACCGTTTCCCTCTCGCGGCGAGCACCGTAGCTCGAACCTTCGTGCAAACGGGGCTCTTTCGGTTCCTGCCAAAGTCACTGCTCAGAGATCCAAAAGCGCCGATGGCAGGCTTGCGCAGCTGGCGGAAATCGATCGCACTAGATTCTCTTTCGACTCCTCGCCTCCGGACTCGCCGGCTGTAGGAGACTTCATGCCGTCACTCGCTATGGATCTTTCCCCACCGAGCAAGCAGAAAGCATCAACGGAGAAGCACAAACGCCGCGTCCTCCCTGTGTTTCGTTCCAAGAGTAAAGAGCGAAACACTACAGAGGGCAAGGATTTCGCATTTCCTTCCGATTCCGACCCTTCGCGCGAGCCAGGTGGCAATGCCATTGATCCGACTAGGCTAAGCGCCGAATATGCTCGCCCAATCAAGCTGCATCGTCACCAGACGTCTGAAAGTATGGTCAGTGGCTTGCACAGGCGTGGTACGTCGCGCACGAATACTACTGCAGATGGGTCCATAAAGGAGCCTAGCTCGACAGTCGGACGCTTCTTCAAAGGAGGCAGGCTTGCTGAGCTCGTCCGCACTGGCACTGACCGTCGAGGCCGTAAGGACAGAGATGGATCAGCCACCGATCTTTCGGTAATGCCCTCCGATGCCTCTGATACTGAGGGCTCTGTGGGCGAACCTTCGCTTACAATTGGCTCGCCACACGATAGCGAGCCATCCCCGCGGACGTCCATTGATCGTTCGCGCGGTAAGAAGGGCTTGCATACTGCCAACCTACCAACATTCAAGTCGGCTGCTGGGCGAGATAAGCAGCTCAACTCAAGACTTACACCTGTCATATCGCGTGGCGGTGAGGATGATGATCACATTGGGCGACAAGCTGCTGCTCACCGTGGAGCGAGCCGGTCGCCGCGCATCGACCGCCTGTTACCGCCCCGTATCAATCTGCCAGACGACTCCGACGTTACCTCCACCCACGGCTTCCCAAGCGAAACGTCCGACACGATGTTTGCAGATCCCAAGAGGAAGAGCTACGGCTTCTTATCGCCAAAGAAAGGCGGAGCACCAGGCGCCAATGTCTCCTTCAACACTTCCAACCCGACAAAACAGAACGGTGACTACCCAGTCACAGGACTAGGACTCACCAAACTCGGGGCGAATGGCGCACGACGCCACTGGAGTATATCCGACCGCGGGATGCAAGAAAAGCAACGCCAGGACCTCCTCAAGACCCACCGAGTCTCGACACGCGATACAGCACGAGCTCGCGCTCTGATCTTGGCTTCCGGCGTCAAAGCCCACAATCTCGTCCAGCGCGCCAACAACCCAGCAGTCCCAGCACCAATGTTCCTCGCCGCAGCCGCCAAAACCGCCTCTGTCGACACTCCATCGGTTCCACTAAAAGAAACCCACCTGCGAGCCGCCATCATCCTCTCCTCCCACCTCGACAAATCCCTCGACGCCCTCTCCCAAGCGCGGCAAGCCTACCAGTCAAACACAAGCAACGGCCTACACACCCGCCAAGCAGACCTCAAGTCGCTCGTGGCAGACAAGCTGACGCTCACGGTGCACAACAGCTCCGACGAAGCGGATGCCTTCGGCGTGCGCCTGACGACCGAGCAAACGCTGCGGATCAAGCAAGTCGACGACGCCGTCGATGAGATCCTCCGCATGCGGCGCAGGCAGTTCCGCATGATGCGGAGGGCGGGTTTCAAGCTCCTCGAGTGGCTCGTGCTGGGCATCATGTGGTGGGTGTGGTTCGTCGTTGTCTGTTGGAACAGTGTCAAGAAAGTCATTTTGAGCATCGTCAAGATGCTGAAATGGCTTTTCTCTTTTTGAGAGCCGCGTGGAATCACGCGAGCTCATCACTACTTTCCTCCTTTCTTTCCTTGTGTTCTCTTTTGCTTTTCCTTTCTCTTGTTGTCAGCCAAATCTAATACGTTTTTTGCGATACCCCATCATACGATTCAGCTAATCAGAGATCTGTCAAGCGAAGGCGTTACCTTGGGTGTTTCGGTTGGGCTCACTGTAGCTTCTCTCATTATTAGATGTATTCAACCATGTATGCCATCAGATTGTATCACTTGTCGGAGTTCGACGTTCTTAAGAAGAAGCACCAAAATCCGAGGGATGCACAAGAAAGAATCGACAGACATGGGGCTACAATGCCTCAACAAACTCAACATTGACGGCGTCCAGGACATCCCTTCTAGGGATCCAATGAAAGTAATGTTGAACGTGTTGAACGTAGGGAAAAAAAAACAAGAAAACAAGACAAATGTCAATCGAAACGAGTGTGGTTTGCATTGTAATACTCTGCTCCAATCCCCCTCTCCCTCCATCTCACTCCTACCTCCGACCTTCAGTCCTCCTACCAAACAACTACTACTGGGACAAGGGTTCGCCAATCCGACGACATGTTGAGACATCGACCACGGCACCCCACCCCAATTCCCTTCCCTTCTCTTCCCCTCCCACTTTCTCTCTCCTCAAAGACACACAGCCCTAGCCCCATCATCCCTGGCACTGCACTGCTGCCCACCCGCCGCGCAGTCCGGGCCATCGACCCATTTGCCGTCGGAGCACCTCGCCTGATTTTGACGAAATGAATGATCAGCCAGTGGCCAAAAAAATTAAATCGAACCTATCAACAACTTGACTGATTCCCGTTCGGACAATTACCGTCGGATCGGAGAACAACGAAAAAAGGTTTCTTGAAAAAGAAAACTGCGATATCGAAAAGGAAAGGGCGAAGTCTGTCTGCATGGGGAGTGGTGCAAGAAAAGGAAATCGAAACGGAATGAAACTCACGATGTTGGTGCGGTCGCAGCTGCAGAACTCGTGCGCGCCGTTCGAGGCCGCGCAGCCGCTGCCGATGCGCCTGGTGTAGCCCGGGTAGCCGGATCCGCAGATGTCGCGGGCCTCGAGGATGTTGGAGCCTCCGGGCATTGGGTTGGCGAATGCCACCGAAGTGGACATGAGGGCGAGGAGGCTGGTGAGGGAGAGCTTCATTTTCGGGTCTGGTTGGTGGACGGGTGGAGTGTCGGAGTTGTTGGGATTGTTGGTATCGTTTTGGATTTGGTGGCAGTGGGAGGAGGTGATGATGGAAGAAACCCAGGATCGAGGGTAGTTGCGCTGGGTGGTTTATATAGACTGTTTCCAACAAATCTACAATCTTCGCCCTCCATCCTCCTCCCTCGGAGAGAGGGGAGAGAAGGCTTAAGCAGTGCAAGCAAACACACATCAGCGATCCCTCATGTTCCTCAAACCCAAGACTGAACTTCACCGGTCAGTGGGAGCAGTGGAGGTGGAGGTGACCACCGCAAGGATCTCTCATCTTCAGTCAAACTTCCACAAGGATTCGTCGTAATGATTGGCATATCGATTATTTCGTAGACGGAACGTACGACGAAAGTACGACAAGTGCCGTTCACCTGCGATCCGAGCTGTTGTCCAACACTTCCCTCGATTTTTTTGACACACATACACTCCAATTCAGTCCTGTTGTGTCTCAGAAAAGAAACCCGAGCACCAAATCGTCCAACTAGAAGAATGGCATGACCTTTCGCAAAGCGTTGCAAACACAAAGGCAATCATCCTACCATCAAATCTCAGCCTTGGAAAATCCTTCTCTTCAGCCGCTGTGCGACGCCTTACAGCATTGTTGCAGAATGACCCGACGTCCATAAAGGCGCTGGCGCGTTCGAAAGGTTTCATGGGTGATGCGATTGTTCGTGCTACGAGATTAGTAGGCAAAGAGGTAAGTTCGTTTCACTCCAGAGGCTAGGATGGATGGGTCGATCAAAGATTTAGAAAATAAAAGACAAGTTGCATTCCAGCCAAGAAAAGACTGCTGAGGGGCCCGCAAGAAAACAGAATCAATAGAAAATAGAATGCCTCCATCATCCCATACAGACGCACACGCATACACCTTCCATTCTCAGTCCTTCCTCCGTATTCTCTCCCCTTCAGCTCGTGTCACCGCGCTCTACCGCATCAATCCTGTTGTGTTGTTCGGTCAGTTGATCGACAAGGGTGTGAATCAGCTTCCCGTAGTTGGACGGCAGGCAGCAGCAGCGGAATTCCGAGTGTGTGTGTGTGTGCTTCGATGTAAGCAACAACGTGTAGCCAGCCCGGATGACGCCAGTAAAGCAGACTTTCACTTTCGAGTGTTGTGTGTTTCAGTCGTCTCTGCACACCGAATGTATCCTTGCAGATCACGGCGTAATGGCTAGAGAGTGTGACGTTTGGGCTGATCGCCTTTGTCTGAGCCAATATGGCAAGCATTTTTGATGTCGAAGTTGTCCCTCAAGAAGAAGACAACAGGTAGGTGCACATCAAGTCGGAACCCAGAGCTTTCTGCCAGCACCGGCACCGGTGCCTCCACCTCCGCGTGGGACATGTCCACTGCGTGGACGCTCGAAGCTGTTGGGGTCGATCTGACCGTCCATCTGTCCAGCAGGGGTGCCGCCGCGGCGAGTGCTGGGAGTGGCGAATCCACCGCGACTGGGTGCAGGTGCGTTAGCGGTAACATTCCCTCTGCCTCGAGGGCTTCCGCGGAAAGTGCCTCGGGTCGCACCACGAGCCGTCTGAGCGTGGTTCACACGAGGGCTCGACGGAGCGACGGATGCTACCTTTGCAGAAGGCTGGATGGAGCGGCTGAAGGCGTCGGGGTCCATGACAGCGCTCTTTTGGCCGAGCATGGCAGCCGGTGCGGTTGGTGGAGACTTGGGCTCTTTTGCGCCCTTGGCTGTAGGTGCGGTCGCGGCTTGCTGCTGGCCCTCTTTGTTGAGGAGACTCTGCCTGTTCCTGAATTCGCGGTCTTCACGACCGACAACATCGCGCAGTTGCTCGAGGCGCTTGCTGCGGATGTCGAAGCCCTTAGCCGCGTTGGTCTTGGAAGGGTCGTTGCAGAGGAAGATGAAGGTTTCGAGGGCAGCGGCAGGGTTCAGCTCCTGGTGGATGCGCCAAAGGATGTAGTTGAACAGCGGCTGAAGTCTCACATGCACACTCCCGCTGCTGGAGTGCTTAGATCCGGATTTGCCACTCGAGGCTGGTTCGGTGGTTGAAGATGAAAAGGGTTTGACGGGCGAGGTAGGTGGGGAGACGGCGCTGAGGCTCGATCGCACGCTCTGCATCGAGGATGCCGCGACGGAGTTCGCGGAGCCAGATGCCAGAGAGCTCGTCGAGCCTTTGTGGTTGCGCTCAGACAATACCAGTTTGTGGGAGGTCTGCTCTTCGAGCTGAGAGAGACTCTGGTCATCCTCTTCGGTGTCGATGTGGTCGGCTTCGGAGAACAGGCTGCGTGGAACGGCGAACCTCTCCACCTCGTCCCACTTTTCGTAAGTCTCCTCGGCACCCTGCAGCGTCACGATGTTGGGGTACTTCGAGGTCGCATCGTCCAGCCATTCCAGGGTGTCGCGGACGTCCTCTCCGTGGCGGTTGCTTGCGCCCTTCTGGCGACTGAGTTGTTCGAGAGCTATCAGATGGATGTGTCAGCGACTATTTCTTTGCCTATCCTCCCACTTCCGCGATCCATATGCATACCATGAAGCGGCACGAAAAGCCGGATCTGCCCATTCTTCACCCACTGCCTGATACCGTTGCGCGTGCTCTTCTTGACGCCGGCCACCAGAGCAGTATCATCGACAATGCAGTTGAAGATCTTCCTCCCTGCGAGCGGGTCCAGGCGGGCCAGGGCGGCGGGTTGGTTGACGTGCTGCGACGTGGGTCGCGAGCGGTTGTTGCGCATCGTGCTAGCGAGCGGCGACGCGGTGTGTAGCGATTGTAGGGATGGTATGTTTCGAGAGTCACCAGTTCGGGATCAGGCGATGCTCATAAGAGATATGTGGTGCTGTAGGTGTTGCGTGGTTGCGACATGCGAGGAAGGTTCCATGGGCCGGGAGTGCGATATTTTGGCTCATCAGTCACTCATCGTGTCCTCGGAGCAGCAAGCGCGGCGTCACGCTGTTCAGAGTGGTGGCAAGTGGTGCGCATGCTTTTCCGTCAGTCACTGTCGTTGCCCGAGAGGTCAGCACAAGTGCATTACTGGAAGCCGGCTCGTGGTGGGTGGCCCATTAGGATGTGACGTCCGGCTGTGTGCGCCGCTAAAGCTAATGTTAGCCCGCGCTTATTGTAGTGAGGATGCAGCCAGCCAGCATACATAACTCTCACCACGTCGAATTATGTGCGTATATACCTACACATATATGTATATAACATGCGTTCGGTTTGTCTGTAGTAACAGTATGAGTTAAATCATATGCATCGATTAACAAACATTCACATTACTAATCTAGCCAAACTGTATCTCATGTCTCTTTTAACATCGCATATGCTTATCAACTTCCGTGATGTTGTCCTAGTAGTTAGTAGCATAAGTAGGAACGAAGGCATGCCACCCTAGGTCTGACAGCAGATTTGCACACATGATAGCTGACTGTTTGCTCGATCATAACCATCAAGATTGAAGTCAAACGAGCTTTTGATCTTGAAGCTGAGTCTCCGTCCAACCCCAACCCGAACCCTAGACAGTACCCTCCCTCTCAGCCTCCCAAACAGACAACAAGTCCTGGACACGATACTCGCAAGCCCAACCCACATCCCTCTCAACGCCTCTCAGCAAGTCAACGATCGTACGCCTCCACAGGTCTGTCTCGGCCGACACACCATCCTCTCCTCTCGTCCCAAGCACGAGCCCAGCAGTCCAAAGCGGCTGCACGGAATGGATGCGGGTGCCTTCGTCAGCACGCCCCAGACTGATCGCCACTATCTCCTTGGCGTGGAAGCGACATTGTTGCAAGATGCTGGCGTAGCTGGCGTGACGGGCTGCTAGGCTGGAACCGGGCGTGCTGCCCGTATCTCCGTGGCTCGTACTACTGTTATTACTCATGTCGGCGAATGGAGCGCGGTGGGGGAAGTGCGAGCCAGTGGAGATGTGCGGTTTGTTCATCAGGAGCTGTATGCGGGTGAAGTGGTAGGTTTGCATGGCGCTGGCACACATGGGTCGAGGGAACCAGCGCTCTTCTAGACCGCTGGCTTCGTTTATGCCGACGGCGATCGATCGGAATGAAGGAGGGAGACCGTCGTGCCAGATGCGAAGCTGCTTATCCATTTCGTGCCAGTATGCAAGCAGGTCGTGCTGGCGGACACCAAGTACCGAAGCGGGCATCTCGTCGCCGGCGGCGATGAAGTTCACCAGCTTCATCAGCAGCCAGATGAGAGCGTTGCTGATCTTGTCATCGGGCATGGCTGTTTCGGGGCGGTACTCTGGATGTGAGGGGTTGCTGGGAGAAACGTATCCTTGCGGGTCGAGATTGATGCCGGCGCTTGACCACATCGGCAAGTCTCCGACGTCAAGACGTGTACCGGTGTTGTTGATGAAAGCCGAGAGCATATCTTGTCTGGCAAAGTTCCAGAATACCGCCGTGCGACCTTTGCTCGGCTCTCGTCTTCTGACAGTCGCATCGGGCTCAGTGGTATGTCCAGCGAGTCGGTCTCGAATCTGGTTTGCCAGACTCACGGGCTCTGGCTCGAGCGACAATGGAACCATGCTTTCTTTGGCAACCTCGAAAAGACTCTTAGCCCCATCGAGATGCCGACTCCATTCAGGTCCGGAAGCATCGAGGAACTCATACACACAGAGGATTGCAGTAGCAGCAACGAGCTCATCAGAATCGGTGTCTGGCAATGGTGCATCTTGGGCTGTCGATGCAGTCCCCTCTGATGTAACGTCTGGCAGAGCCGACGATTCCAAGACCGTTGCCCCACCCATCAAAGCCTGTCTAAGCAGTGATACTGCGAGGTCGTAATTCTCTCTCCCTTTCTGAACCCAATCCTCAGCATCTAAGGGTGCTCCCGGTCGTAGGGCAAGTCTGCTGTGTCTCTGCGGTGAACTAGGTATGTCTGATACTATATCGCTGATGGTAATTCGGGAAAGACTTTTGGCGGCAAGTGCTGCGCAGGAGTAGAGCAAAAGCGGACATTCAATTGCCAGAAGCGGCACTTCCGTGGCAAAGAACTGTCCAAGGTCAAACAGATCCATCCAGGCGCCTGCATGCTCCGAGTAGTCGCGCATCAAGAAGGCGAGGTCTGGTTCGCGGATCGCAGGGCTGCTTCCAGTTGTTCCTTTGGAATGTAAGTTAGGAGGCCTCACAGGGTTGTACGACGAGGTACGTACATGTATTGGCTTCTGGTCATCGTAGGGCTGATGTTGCTGGTGTTGTTGGTGCTGTTGATGCTGATGCTGATGTTCCTGATGCTGTTGATGTGACTGTTGAAGTGGCTGCTGTTGCATCTGTTGTTGCATTTCTCCGAGTTGTGGGTCAATGTTGGGAAGTGGTGATCCGACGGTGGGCTGGTTGCCGTGAACGTTCAACAAGGAGTCAAGACTTTGTACCATAGCTTCGTGACTCTGCTGAGCCGACTGATTGTGTTGTAGCGCAGAAGACATATCCTGCGATGTCATGGGCGCAGGTGGTGGGGCGTAATTGTACTGGTCCTGGCTTGCCACCGCACTGAGGGCTTCTAGACCGTGTGTAGCATAGCCCGGGTACGCAGCCTGAGCCAGCTGCCGAGCAAAGTCGCCATCACTTGCGGCCTGGTTTGTGTCGAAGTTCATACCATTGTGAATCAGGTTGTCGTCGATCTTACTGCTCGGGCCTACCGAACCATCTTCGTCCTCATACGGGTTGTTGGTCGTGATGAAAGTCAGCTCCTGCGGCACCGGCACCCAAATACTGTCGCGGCCAAAAGTCTCCTTGTAGCCGTAGAAGTTTTTGAGGCTCTCGCGCGATACCGGGTCGCCGTTCATGGACGGATTCTGTTGGTGGCGGAAGGTGATGCCGGAGCTGGGGATGCATTCACGGCGGGCTTTGGCGCACTGCGCACAGATAGGGCGTTCTTCGCTGCATTTTAGCTGTAGAAGCAATGTCAGTCATCATCCTTGCCTGCTGTCTTGTCTATCCCGGACTGAGCATCGCATACCTTTCTCTGTCGGCAGGTGAGGCTGTGAGTGAAAGGAAGGTTAGCCGGAAATCGTACAAACAGCATGTCTGGCGACCACATACCAGCCCGTCCTCGATCTCGGCGCCATAGCAGCCTCTTTCCGAATGCGCACTTGGTATCAAGAGTCACGCCAGATTCTCAGCTACGGTGTGTCGAATGCAAGATCAGTCTGCAACGCCAAGCACGGAAAGAAGATTTCGGGTTACGAGAAATCTCTGCCCACGTGCTGCAGGTTGTGCAGGCGATGCAAGTGAGACTTCGAGTCGGAGGACGTGTATTACTGTGTTTGAGCTGGGTAGGGCGAGTGAAAGGGTGAGATGTCTGCCGAGTACGTTGTTGCCGTCGAGTTAGTTTCTTGGTTGTCGAGGAGGAAAGCGCGACGGCGGCCTGGGGCTTGGCGCTGCCATATCAGGCCTCAGACATCAGATCTCGTTCTACGTGTACTTGACTGAGGTAGCCTTTGAGAAATTGCCTCTCGTAGCAGAGCACTGGTTGGCCGGTCTCAACTCAGTCACTGACAAATCTGCCACTGAGATGCATGCATTACAGTTATTCCACACTGGCAAGAGAAAACGCCTCATTGATCATTCATAGAACCGATAGCATAATGGTATATCCGCTCGTCACCGCCCATGACAAACACAAAAGCACAATGCAGAGCGTCAACAGAGAAAGCGCTCAAAACCCGCAAGACCCGCCCCCTTTACCAGACACCGCACCCGACTATAAGACAACGCCAGACTAACACCATACTGAGCAGAGAGTTTGCAACAATAACACATATCAGTGCTGACTTTTCCTTCTTCCCTTTCACGGCGATGACGGCGACGATCTTGGGATCATCCCTCCTGCTGCTGCTTCGTCGCCGCTCGCGTCCCTCTTCTTCTTCCAGAACTTCAACCCACGTAGTCGGCTGCGAGAGCGGGACTCCCTAATGGCTCCGCCCAGACGCTCGTTCTTACGGGGCGAATCTCTGCTACCCGAACCGTCGCTTCCTCCACTTCCCAAGCGCGCGACTGGGGCTTCGCCCTTCTGCGACTGCGGACCGAGCGTTATCGGCGGAATAGGTGGGATGGGTGGTTGGCCGCCCTGCATATGAGCGCGATACGTTGCGTCAGAATCGCTGATCGGCCAATTGCCAGGGACGGCGAACGGATCCTCGATGGTGGCAAAGCTCTGATGGCGCGCTTGTGTCTCGTCTTCGGTCGGTGCAAGCGAAGACGGCTGGGTTGATGGACTGTGATAGGTGCCTGTGTTGGCGGTCGCAGAGCTGGTAGCATGGCTCCGTGACGAAGGCACGCTGTTGCGCGCCGCAGAGGCTTTTTGTGTGTGGTGGCTGCTTTGACGATTGGCTCCCGAGCTAACCAACGCGTCTGATGAATCAGATGGTTTGCAAGGACTGCCACGACTCGGACTACCCTTAGAGTTAACGAGGATGGTCGTCAAACTTTCGTCCTTGCTTCCACGTCGAGAGGATGGGAACGACTGGTTGAAATGCAAATCTGCTGAGCCTCGTCGGGATTCCGAGTTGAAGCCTTGATTTGCGAACATGCTCAGCTGCTGAAGTTTTTCCAATGCGACATCCTTGCTCGAGCGTCTCGACGTGCTGTTAGGCGAGAGCGGACTTGATGGTGTGGCGAGGAACGGCGCCGAGGCGCGGTACCCATCATCTTGATGGCTATAGCCAACAGCGGCCTTGCGTTTCTCGTCTGAGGCTGGGTGTGCGGAGGCGCTGTCGTTGATCCGAACTGTTTGACGTTTGACGGGACTGGTAGGAGAGTCGCCGGCGTTCATGGGAACGACTGTTGGCTCAGAATTTCGCTGTGCTTGATCGACTTCATCCTGGCCAACCGAGCTGAATGTCAATGGTGCATCCCTCCCTTCTGATGCACGTCGTTGTTTCTCTGCTTGAATTTTGCGTTCCCAGGCATCTTGGTTGTCTTCGAGAGTCGTCAACGCGCACTTTACCCTCGGCATAAGCTCCACAATTCCAGAGAAAAGTGGGGATCCAAATAGGCTCATGAAGCCTCTCTGACTCTGGGCGGCAGCGAGCATGTCCTCCTTGTTGGGAGGACCGCCAAACAGGCAAGTTGGAAGATCAAGTTCGGCCTCCAACTCGCCCTGACGCGCAAATTCATTCATGAGAATGCTTGCCCAAGTAGACGAGACGTCGAAAGGTCGAGCAACGTTGGAAATGTCAGCCGCCTTCATCAAGATTGCCATGACTGTTTCCCGAGACTGTTCCTTGTCCTTATCAGACCACTCGTCGATTGCAGCCTCGCTGTTGTTGATCTTGTCCTTCAGTTCACCCAGCTGGGTCATGTAATCAAAGTGGCGCTGCATATCGGTTGCCAGGATGGTCGAGATCATGGTGCTCCTGAAGCCATTTATCGTTGCCAGTTTAGGCCAATGGCGGCGAAGTAGTTGCGAATATGCCGCACAGTGATAGTTCTCTAATACTGACTTGTCGTTGTACATGTGTGCCAGGGGATGGTTACACGCGACAAGGAAAGCATTGTTGACACCGGGGTGGCCAACGTCATGGCCGATGGCAGACACGAGTAAATTCAAGCCGTTGAGAGGAGTGAGTACCTGCTCGATTCCTCCTTCGGCTGAGATAGACGCATACTTGGAGTTGGTAGAAGGACAGAGGCCGAACAACACCAGAAAGCTGTAGATGGATTGGGTCACATCGACAGCATGGCGCCAGTTGTGATAGTGAACTTCTCTCTCGTGTTTGTACTGCCGTCTGGTTGCCAAAAGGAAACCCATGAGTTCTTCTCGTGGAATCTGGTACTCGACCAAGTCGGGTGACTCTAAAAGATGCTCGAGCATATAAAGGGTGGCGCAAGTAAGTTCGTCCATATCGAGCTCGTGGGCGGGGAAATGCCAGTCGCTGATGGCATGTTGGACAAATTCGGCGCGTTCCTGGGAAATAGCTTCGTCCGGGCGATGACACGGCTTGGCTGGCTCGTTGACAGCAAGAATACTATCCACGAGGTTCTGTGCCATTTGTGTGCCCACAAGCCTCGCAGGAGGGCGGGTCCTTTCTCTGACATGCCCAACAAGACGACCAAGATCATCGTGGCTAAGCGGACTGTGAAGCGTGTCGGCAGCGCCGGCGCCTAGATGCCTGGTTGCTGTGGCGGGATCCAGGGGCTGGCTTGATCTGGGAGACGACACCAAAAGCGTGAAGGGGATCACATGTTTTTGATATCGCGCACCTCGAATGTCTGCAGTAAGTGCTTCCAAAAAGTCAATGGTCGAGGCATGGCGAGGCCGATCACTGCTGGTGGTCGCTGTGTATGCCGGCGCCTCAATGAGGACAATAGTTGGCACGTTGTTGGCGTACGTTTCTACCCGGTCCCAACATTGTTGCGGCGATGAACTCAGGTAGACTGGGTTGTGTTAGTTTCGTGGCTCGTGCAAGACAAAATTGTAGATCAGAGTTCCGCTCACCTTCACTGAAGCCGCCCTGGTCGGGATCCAGCAGCGCACGCACATTCTGATTGATGACACTGAGCGAATGCGCAAGCTGTGTTTCCGAAGCACGGTCTGGTGGGCTCTGGCTGTGATGGAGCGCGGTGACGTCCTCGCCGGCACTGGCGCAAAAGTATACGACGTTGCACCGGTCGTCCGCCTGCTCTTCCATCTGCTCGCGCAGGCCGCGGCCGCCGTGATGATTGCTTTCCTGTCGCAAAGGTGAGGTGTATGAGTGGGAGGATCCGGGTTAAGGAACGTTGCAGTGACAGATGTCCTTCGAGCGCAGTGTACGCCGGCGCATTCGGCGCGCAGGTGAAGAGGCGGGACGAGCTTCGCAGACGGCAGGCGAGCGCGGTGATGGATTGGAGGGAGCAACAGAAGGCGTCCCTCGTGGTTGCGCGTAGAGTTTGCGCGGCCCAGGAAAGAGTGTTGGGCGATGGTGTGTTGTGTTGTGGGGGGATGGCAATGCTGGAATGCTGGAATGCTGGCGACGTGGTGTGTACAGGTGGGTAGGACTCAAGCACTGGATTGCATCGCCTAAGCAGACGAACAATGGACTCGGTGGACGGCAGGCAGGCAATACCTAGGCGGAGAGGCGTGTAAGCGAAGAGGTTCAGCGCACAATGCCAGATGTGGATGCGGATGCGATGCTTGGCCGGGCAGGCAGACAGGCAGAGAGGTGGAGAGGCAGGCAGGCAGAGACAGGCAGACTGGAGGCATGCAAATGTGCAGCAGCAGCAGCAGTAGATTAGTACATGGTCTAGAGGCGGACCACAGACGACGGCGGGCGAGGTCGGTCTCAGAGGACCAAGGGCAAGACAAGGGCAAGGGCCTACAGACTACTACAGTACGTGAGATAGACTCCAGTACCTAAGTGCTGCCTTCTGGCAGTGTTCGAGAAAGGGCATGGAACAACTCTCCCCGCACGTTTAATTGCGTCTTAGGGAGCGTGCAGTGCGACGATACACAGATGCAAAGAGTCTAGAAAGAATTGACTGCGCTAGCTGCCTCGACGTACTTAGCCGCGAGCCAGAGGCGAGTGGTTCAAAGTAGGGAAGCATAACACTGCATAAGTCACCCCTGCGACCGCTCGTTAGTCGTCAGCCCACTCACCATCGACCGATCGCGAGGGAAGAAAAGCATCCACTGCCAGTCGTTGTCAAAGAAGAAGCTTCTTCTGATCCTTCTTCCATTCTTTTTCATCCCTTCCATCACTGCCCGCCACCCGGTACAATGGTACAGTAGCCATGTATACGATACAACACGACTGCTGTGGTGAAACACTTACACACACACACACACACGCGCCGTCTCTGCCTCTTCCATGTCATGTCTCGTCTCTTCTCTGCATCGCTTCTGTCTCTGCCTTATCGGACCACGCTCCACTCTTGATCAGCACCGGCGCCTCATTTCTCCACCAGGCAATACGTCAACACTCGCCATCTCCCTACGCGAACTCTCAACCTTCGAGCGCCTACCTATCGTTCCATCTCGTGTCGCCGTCGGACAGAGTTCGCTGCATGTCGGTACTGTTTGCATGCAGCTCAGGATCACGAGAGATACGATTAATAACAACAACACCGTCTCCTACACGCATCACAGTCATCTCACCTCGACACAGACGCTAACAGCGCGAATCAACGCTCATCCTTCCCCTGTTCAGCATCTGCCGCCTCCGCCCTATCACATTTGCAACGTCACTCTTTTGTCACGCGACAACGGCTTCTTGCGTGCTTCTGCTTTTGTGGTGGATATACATGCCGGCTTGCGTGTCTACAAGGGTCATACTAACCTGCACAGGAGGCACCAATTTCACGCCCGCATCATCTTTCTACCAAACTGCTGGTTATGACCAAGCTTCCTCATTGGATCGCATTGTTCGATCGCATCGGAACATGCCATCTTCCAAGCCCGAAACGGCGCGTGTAAGGTGGTGCGTACAACGCAAGCATGCGCGTCGCTGGTCACACCAAAATCTACAAGTGTACCTCCACCTCATGTATACAAAACATACATAGGTAGGTACATGTACCTCATGCCATCATTCGTGTACTATCCACCATACTCACTTGCAGCACCAAGACATTCCCGGGCCGAACTACAAGACGTTCTTATCACGCTGCAGTGCAGTGCATCCCGGCGTGCGTACGCGCCATGGCTCTTCAGTTGGCTTGGCTCGAAAACCTGCATCGGACGCAATATAATCATACGGCTTGCAATTGTATGCGCGTCCTCGCAAGCTCAAGTCAAGTGAGGGGAGCGAAGAAGATCTCTTGTAGACACGCAGTCGTCTACTACGCTAGGACCAAGGGCAGTCATGCGCTGTTTATTACTATCGAAGACTTGCGTACTGCGGGCGGGCGAGTCTTCACGAAAATGGTCGTCAAAAAACAACAACAAATCGTGTCGATTTTTTGGTAAGCGATGCAAGGCATATCTGACCTTTCTGTTAACGTTGTATTCTCATATATTTTTAGCGTTTAAATCCGAGATTCCGAGTATACCAATCAATCCTACCATACCCTATTATTGTTGCCCATGACCGAACGACACTCTTCTCACGCCTACACCCCAAGGCTGTCAACACCACTTCATCCCGACCAACCAACAACTCGCCAGCAGCCCACCCTTTCCTCACACACCCGCTCAGTTCCTCTTCTTACTCCCCTGCTCATCACCCATCCCCCACCCAAGCGCCACCAACCCCAGCGCCGTCAACGCGATATTCCCATAAACGCCAATATCCATCGCCTTGGTATGGTGAGTATCCCTCACCCAGTGCGTATAAGCTCCATACCCCGTCGTAACATGGTGGAAAATTGTCGCCATGATCGCGAGTTTGGCGTAAGGTTTCGCGGCAGTTTGCGGAGCCGATGAGGATGTGTTTCGGTTTCCGGTTAGGAAGGAAGGGAGTGGGACGACGTTGCTGAAGATGAGGAGCATCAGGGCGAGGGTGATGAGCTGCCAGCCGTCGGTCCAGATGGTGTAGAGTTCGAGGTCTGTGGAGGAGGGGAGGAGGGGTCAGTGATGTGGGTATGGGAATTTGATTGCCCATTCATATTCAGGATTTCCTCTTAAAAGGGCTACTCCTAAAGACAGTCCATGAATGGCAGGAAGCAGGAGACGAAGCTATACATACCAGTAGGCTTCAAGAGCGGCTGTGCTGGCGGACGGAACCAGGTGCTGACGCGAACGGGGTCGGTCAATCGGGCAAAGCCTCGGAGGCCATACCAGAAAGACGTGCCGAAGATGTAGGCGTGGAAGGGCTGTTGTTGTTGTTTGTTTCGTCAGCCACATCACGGCAATGAGTAGCTATGTAGCTCTCAGGTAAGAATCGAGAGCTCTTTTTGATGGACTTACGTCGACAAGAGACATGTTTGGGAGTATTTCAATTGGGGCAAACTCTGGATTGATGGCAATCCTAAAGAGAAATCTTTGGATGTTCGGATAGTCAAAATCAATGGATGAACGATCAAGGAAAGGGCCACCTGTGGTTTTTGATCTCCTCCAATCTCACCGTGTAAGCATTGGAAGCGGCGGGGTCCAGAACAGCTCCCCGAATCTCCGATTGGAAAGCATCGAGGTGCATGCTGACCTGCGTCATCGCACATATGCTCGGTTCCGCATTGGAACTGTAACGCATAATCCTGATGTCGTTTGTACGACATCCACGCGTGTTGGAATATGCAATCTTGGCGATCTGGGTAACGCGGGAAGCGTCAATGGTGATGAGTTACGCGAGTGGTGCATTATTTGGATACATACAGGACATCAGACGCTCAACGATATGGAGGGCGAAACTCAAACAGCTCGTGGGTACAAGTAAGAGCTAGTGTATCTCGTAAGAGCTATACAGTATCTCGTATGCAAACCGGCAGTCTCTGAGGTACCGGGATTCTCACGGCGCAATACCATCTGCTCTCGAGGCCAGTCTGATCTATTGGATCACTGAGAGATGCATTTCCAACGACGATGATCCATGGGGTGTCAAGATCCTGCTGGGGTGATACCATCAGCTTCCGATTACAGTTTTGCTATTCGGCCACCAACGAGGGTAATGAAACCAGCGACGAGCATCTCCGAGGCACCTGAAGTCGTATGAGGTGAGACCATCAACATTCGTACTGAACTCACACCGTCCGACCAACGAGAGCGACGATGCCAACCACGATGGTCCCTGAGGTGCTCGAGAACTTATGAGATGATACCGTCAGCTCCCGTATCGAACTGCTGATATTCCACCGCTGAGAGACGCATACTCACAGGCTGTGGTCTCCACGGTGACTATGGTCTCATGAGATAATACCTCCAGGTTCCGTATCGAACTGCTGCCATTCCACCATTGAGAGACGCAACCTCACTGGCTTGTGAGTATATCACTCAGCCCAATCCAATCAATGTTGGAGTCGCCGAGTAACATGTCAGTCCAAGGAGCCACACCGCTTTCTACCTGTCCCGCTTCAAGCTGGTCGGGAAGTGAAGGATTCGTGATATAGTTCAGGAAGGTATCCCAGGCGAACTCGGGAGCGGAGTTATGCCAGTCTCCGAATGATTGTGTAGCTGCCGTTGGTGTGGGAGCAGAATGCGAGTCTAGAGTCGATGGCATGGTCAGTCGTTGTTTCAAGCCTGGAGCAACTGATGTGCATCAGAGCGGCCTACCTTGATATGGATCAACCAAAGACTCAGCGTGCTTCACGAATGTGGAAGCTACGTCTGTGAGTTTTGCTGCCAGTGTGTTTCGCCGGCCCATGTTCTTGAGGAATACAGGAAGCTCCTTCATGGCCGTGAGTGCTTCCACGTCGTCTCCGTTGTCCAGTAACTGACCAAATAAGGTGAGAAATGGAGTGAAAGGGCAGCACACCAGCTGCCAGACGATACCGTTGTACACCTCTTCGGAATCAGAGACGAGGTATTTGAGCAGATGGAGCATCTCTTTGGCGTGTTGTATCGTTTCGGGCTCCAAGCTTCCAGAAGAGCGCCACAACAGGACGAGAAGATAGTGACGATTGAATTCCAGTGTGCGTAGACCCAGGTTGACGGAAGCCAAGGCTTTGGCGTCGAGTAATGCCTTCTCTGCCAGTATCGATGCTTCAAGTAACTACACGCCACATTTCAGTTGCTGCTCGAGCATTCACGGCGTACTGATGTCACTTACTGGCTTTGCCTCGCTGTACCACGACTCCAGATCGCCCTTCACAGACTCGATGGCTTCTGGATCAGGTGCGTCGCCTTCGTAAATGCAATTCCAGATGTCTCCCATGATGTACGAAAGCTTCATGATCTGTTGGATGTAGTGCGCTCCAAACAACGCACCGGGACGTGGACTCGCGCCTGTCTGGACTTCATTGTGAGGCTGAAAGGGAAGGAGCTGCGAAACTGTCGGCAGGGGGATATCCTTTGACATCGCACGATGGAAAGTTGGAGGCCTCCCGAATATGATGGAAAGACCCTTGTCTACCAAGTTGAGGTACCTGTGACTTGCTATTAGCTTGCATACTTGCAATTGATTCCAGCTGATCACAAGTCAGGGTTTACCAGAAAGTCATTGCCCGCCGTTGGCGTGTTTCGGGCGAGAGGTGGCGAAGGTTGATACCCAGTGCCTGCTGCATTCGACAAGCGTTCGCAACCAG
Source organism: Cladosporium phlei (assembly GCA_003614995.1). Lineage (NCBI taxonomy): Eukaryota > Fungi > Ascomycota > Dothideomycetes > Cladosporiales > Cladosporiaceae > Cladosporium > Cladosporium phlei. The sequence continues at coordinate 23,615 of QZFA01000034.1, read as the reverse complement.
CATCCAACAAAGGCTGGGCGAAGTGAACTCTTCCACATGAGTAGCAAGAAGCGCCAGAGCCTGAATATTAGGCTCGCTGGGCTGGAGCAGTATTCGGACGTCGTTCACTGCTAACCAGAGATTGCAGCGGAGTTTCTCTTTGGTCGACACATCTTCCGGTGTTGTTGACGACACCATGCTGAGGATGATGCTGTAGTACATAACCAGCCAAGCTCTCTCTTGTACAAGATGAGGGCGGCATGTTCTCAAGTTATGCAGCACACCTTTGTCAGGCGTACAGGCCAGAATGGGGTGGCCTCTCGCGAGTGTTGTAGTAAAAGCTGCGCCAGAATATCAGCGCCGTTCAAAGCCCATGAACCGCTTCTCAGGGGACAGATGGATTGGGACGAGCTACTGTCAACAGCGCCCAAGCCTGTCCCATTCTATTTGTCCCTCGAGAGCAGCATACATTCGAAAATAGCGCTTACTGTCCACCCACGAAGCAGCTCGATCTTCGAACAAAAAGTAACCCTTGCCTGATCGATCGAAACCCGAAGTACTCTGCCAGACAGCAGTACACGCCTGCGACAAGGATGACAGAGCACCCAGGGAACTGTCATGTAGTTCACCAGGTCCACTCAAGAGCCCACGGGTGGATTCTATTTCGGTGGTTAAGTGCGATTGCACCTCATCAGCAGCAAAGAGAGAGGCTGCGCCGTATATCGAAGAGAGGGATGACGGCGTGTCGTGAGTGTCGTCGGGGTTCTTCCGTTTTCGAGGACGCGGTATCGATCCTGTCCGAGAGTACAAGCAAGGTCTCGAATCCTCGCTACATCTCATACATGTCGGTTGTGTTCGAGAGCAGGTGACCTAGTACGGTGTCCGTTGAGTTCCTGCGACTACGACATCTTCAGTTCGATTTAGAAGGAACGTACCTTGCGTTGGTAACACGAGTCACACTACAGATTCTTGATCAGCAGGGCCCGATTTCTCTTGGTGTCCATCGACTCAAACGTACGGCGTAGTTGGCCTTTGGTGTCGCGTCAACCATCGCGAATGGCTGGAAGAATGGAACACTCGGAGATGCGAAATGTCCGCCCTCCGCGGAAAGCCCAAGTCATTTGTTTGATGCCGTTTGTTTTGATTGGTCCAAGAGCCTCGGCCGAAAGCACAAGGGTGATAGAATAGTCCCGTACATGCCAAAATTTGTTGAACAGACAACCTCACTGGCACCAACATCGTTTTGATACGATAGAGCTGCTGATACCACCGCTTAGTGGGGCTTTACCCAGTGAGAGACTGAAAATTCGGCTTGAATCTTGCAGAGTATCTCGCTGGTACAATGATTGTTTCGACACATCGAAGTCGCTGATACGACTGTGTATATATCAACAGACTTTAGCGTGAGTCGAGGAATACGACACGGAAGTCGCGCTCGCGACAATTCCCCAATGGAGGTTACACCGGAACCACCAGATAAAAAGATGAAGACAAAGGATCCTGTCCGCAGAAGCTACCTCCGTATATGCCTCGAGCATCAAACAGGTATAAATGGAATGTCCCTCCCTCGCCGTAGATAGCGTTGACTACACAGCACACACTCACACTTCCCATGATACTCTCAGCTCTCAGACAAGTCAGAGCAACATCGCGACTCTTTAAACACTCCAGATCCCTCCAGAACTTCACTCATCCAACACGAAGATTCTGTCAATCGCAACACCCCATGTCCCCTCCAATCGCCATCTTGGGTGCCGGACCCAGTGGCCTCACTCTCGCCCGCTTGCTCCACCTAGCCGGTATCGACTTCACCATTTTCGAACGCGATGATTCCGCCGCCTCAGCCTGGGGTCGGGGTGGCAGTGGGACCTTGGATCTACACGATGGATCTGGTCTTCTGGCTCTCCAGGAAGCTGGATTGATGGAGGAGTTCAAGAAGAGAGCTCGGTATGTTGACCAACTTCCAGAAAGGATCTTATTCTGCCGACAGTTCGAGCTGACACCATCGGAGCTACGACGTCCCTCTGGTCATAGCCGACATGCACGGCAACGTGAAGTTGAGGCATGGCGACGACGGCAACACAGACAGACCCGAAATCGACCGCCGAGATCTCCGACTGATGCTTTTGGGCGCTGTTCCCAAAGAGAAAATCCAATGGGGAAGGAAGATCGAGGAAGTCCAGAAGCGCGAAGATGGTAAGATGGCGGTCCACTTCACGAACGGCAACAGCGAGTCTGGCTTTCGACTGGTTGTAGGTGCAGATGGAGCCTGGTCGAAATGCAGGCGTCTGGTAAAGCTTTCATCCTCTTCACCCCGAACCTTCGAAGATGTCACTGACGAGTAAAGGTCACGTCGACAACACCTCAGTTCGCCGGCAGATACTACATCAGCAGCAACATCAGCCCCGAAAATCTTTTCCATCCCACCGTCGAAGCGCTGGCCGGCACAGGCAATTACATGAGCATGGGCGGCCGCCGAGTTATGACCGCCATGAGACTCGGAGACCGCTCGTACTATACCTTTGCGGGCCTCTCGCTTCCAGAATCGTGGAAGACAGACAATGCGGAACTCCTCAAGGACCCTGCCAGATTGAAGCGAGAACTGGTGACGAAGTATTTTGCAGACTGGCCAGAAGCCACGACCGACCTCTTGGCGAAAAGCGACGGCGAGGTCTACACTTGGCCGCTCTATGGGATTACCGCGGAAGAGGCTGGATGGGAGACTGTCCCAGGCGTGACGTTGATTGGCGACGCAGCTCACACGTGGTAAGATGAACACGGATCGTGTCTTTGACGGTCCTGGACGCAGCTGACACAAGGATAGTCCACCCGGCGGAGACGGCGTCAATGCTGCCATGCACGACAGTCTGCAGCTCGCGCAGCAAATCATCAAGTTTGGCGTTGGTGGTCTCGATGAAGCGGTCGGAGAGTATGAGAAGTTGATGTTGCCGAGAGCGGTTGCTATGATCGAGGACAGCGCGATGATGAACGAGGCCATGTTTGCGGAGGATTCGCCGGCGCCTTTGCTGAAAGCTTTCGAAGGCTTCGGTCAGCATGAAGCTGAGCAAGATAAGTGATGGCGGAATTTGGGCAGGCAAGAAGATTTGAGGGGATTATCGCGACTATGCTCTTATAGCTGCACCTGAACGTGTTCTTTCAGTCTTGATGTAATCGTTCTTCGAAACCACCAAGTTCGTCCCTTCAAGATCGCGGCGATACGAAACTCCTGGAACTGATGTGAGTGGTGTACTGGGTATCATCATATTACAAAAGGATCGCGAATCTAAGCACGCGATGTCTATACATCTACGGCGTGCATGATACTCGCTCGTGAGATCGACTGTCGTTTGGAAAATGGCCCGAACAAGACGAAGAAGACGCAAAAGAAGGAAACAGGAAATATGTGCTTCACAGACTTTCTGTCCCTCATGCAGCAGCGGGCTTCGCGGCCTCGGCAGTCTCCTTCTCCTTGCCGTGCTTCTTGTCATCGTGCTTGTGCTTGTGCTTGGTCTCCTTCTCCTTCTTGGCGGTGGCCTCGGCCATGAGCTGTTCGAAAGCCATGAAGTCGCCTTCTTCCTCGGGGTCTCTCGCTGCCTGGATGATGTAGTTAGTATCGTGTATGACTCGAAGGGTATACAGCATGTTCGACATACCTTGGCAAACAGTTCACCGATAACAACGAGAGCCTGTGCGCGCTCGATGCGCTTCTCTGTCTTCACCTTCTTGTCGTAGAGGACGTTGTCGCAAACATCCCTGAGCACACCCTGAACCTCGTACTTGGAACCTCTCCATGCAGCGGCCAGGATCTTGCCAGTGACACGTTTCTCGTATTCGGCACGCTTCTCATCTGTCCAGTCGTCACCACCCTTCTCCTCCATCTTAGCCATCTCCTCGATCTCCATCTGAGCCTGAATAGCAGTCTGGACGGTACCCCAGGTCTCCTTGATGGTGTTGCCCTTGTCCTTCAGCCTAGAGAAGAAGCCGGAAACACCACCGATAATTGGTTTCTGGCTCTTGAGGTAGGTGGCTGCCTTGGAAAGGTAAGTCTGACCAATAGCGTGCAAAATCTCCAGACCGAATGACTCCATCTTGAGGTTTTCAACTTCCAGGCGCATCTTCTCCTTGAATGCCTCGGTGACATCCTTGCCCTTGTCAGTCTCTGTCCACACGCTGATGCGGTCGATAAGCTTCTTGCTCAGTGTGTCGACGCGCTCTTCGCGGATCTTTCGGCGCTCTTCTTCGAAGGCGGCCAACTCGTCTCTTTGCTCCTTGCTCAGCTTGCCAGCCCTCTTCTCCTTCTCGCGAAGTTCCTTCTCCTTGTCTGTCATGCCAGCAGCCGTTGCAGCAGCCTCTTCCTCAGTTCTGTCGGTGATAGCAAGGCGGGTGGGAACGCCCTGTGGCTTCTCGCTCGAATAAGGTGACTCGGTACCAGCAGTGGGTACAGGCTTGGAATCGCGCACAAGGATCTCTGCTGCACCCGCAGTAGTTGTCTTGTCCGGTACTTCTTCAGCAGTAGCAGCAGCAGGCTTAGCAGCGGTCGCCTTCTCAGCAGCATCTGCACTACCAGTCTGTTCAGCAGCAAGCGTGTCTGCGGCCGCCGCGGCCTCTTCTGCCTTCTCCGCCTCCTCAGCCTCCTTGGTAGAGATCTCCATACTTCTGGTCAAGTCCTTCATCAGACTGATCTCTCCGATCCAGTCCTGGAAGGCTTCTCCGCCAAAGATCATGGTGAAGAACTCTGACGGGTCCTCGAAGCCGGAGTCGGGCTTCGCGCCCTCCTTGCCGAGTTTGTCATACTGTTTCCTGAGGTCCGGGTCGCTGAGGACCTGGTATGCCTCTCCAACTGCCTGGAACTTCTCGTGGGCGGTGGGGTCGTCCGGGTTCTTGTCAGGGTGGAGACGGATGGCAGCCTTGCGGTAGGCCTTCTTGATCTCGATCTCGGTGGCATCGGGCGCCACGTCCAAGGCCTCGTAGTACTCGGTGTCGACGACCATATTGAGGGATTTGTTATTGTGTTGCAGTTTGTTGGTGGTGGGGCGGGTGTTGCAGATGAGGATTATTTACTGGGTGGTTAGTGCGGAGATTAAGGACTCGCGCTGCGCTGCGCTGCGCTGCACGGCCGGTGACGGTGACGTCTCCCTCCACGTTGTCTTCACAAGCATGTGATGGCCATCAATCCGAGTCCACGATCCCACTACAGGTCAACAGCAAACACGCCCAAATCATGCCGGCCAAAGACTCGGCGGGCGTTGTCGTCGCGCGCTTCCTCAAGTCGAACAACTACACCGAGGTTCGTCTTCCTCATGGCCTTTATCTGCGTCACTGACCAGCCAGCTAAAGAGGGAATACGGTACATAGTCATACGATGCCTTTGTCAACGAAGCCGGTCTCCCATCAGACGCCGGTACGGTGTCAAAGGGAGACCTGACCATCGAGCAATTACTGGATGAAAAACGGGCTTTTGACATGTCGACACAATTCGAAAAACTCGGCCATGAGACTGAGGAAACGGGATGGAAGAAGCCTTGTATGTGTACACCTATCATAACTTGAGATACGTGCCGCTGACTTCATCTCAGCCCCGGAGAATGCCACTCTTGTCGAGACACTGCCATCGGACTCGAACATCTTGAGTGCCACGATCGAACAGGTTGCCGTCGAGGGATCGCTGAAACCCCTGATGTTCGCCACTACGGCCGATCGCCGCGTGAACGTATTGGACACACCCTCGTGCGCTCTTAGATCATCTACCACTGGTCTCCAAGACTCGCCAGTTCTCTCCTCCCTGGTCCTGCGCGAGAAATACGTAATCCTGACCTCCATGTCTGGCCAGCTTGTCATTGCGGATTTGGCAGGCAACGTTCTCGAGAAACGCCGAGACCATGCCAAATACGTTGTCAACGTGAAGGTCATCGACAACACAGACAAGCCACTTCTCGCCACTGCGGCATGGGATAACAAGATCAACATCTACTCGCTGTCAACATCCAACCCACCGACTCTTGGCGACCCCATCGCTACCATCAGCTTGCCATCTAAACCAGAAAGCATCTTGTTCTTACAACACCCCGAATCGCAAGAGCCGCTCATCCTGGTCAGCCGCACAGACTCTACTCATATCTATTACTACACAACGGAGAGTGAGCCGAGACTACTCGGTCGTCAGAACCTCGCTCCTCACTCAAATGCCTGGGTTGGCTTCACGCCATCAGCTCTGGCCATCTGTCCTAACGACTCCAGCCTCCTGGCTTGCGCGACATCTGCGGTACCTTCGATGAAACTCTTAATCGCACGTATGCTCATCCCGCCCTGGGAAGAGACCGTAACAGTGCCTCCAACCGTGCTGCGAACGTCCTTGCTCGACGACAACCCGGATGCAACAGAGACACAAGCGTCCCAAGCTCGAGTCGCACTCTTGCTAGCTGACAAGGAAGAAGCTGCAATCCAAATCCATTGCACCACACTTTCGCCTCAGAGTGCATATTCGACACCTGCGGTCGCTTGGAGGCCAGACGGCAGTGGAGTGTGGGTCAACGGCGACGACGGTGTAGTTCGTGGAATCGAAGCTGCAAGCGGCAAAATTGTTGCGACTTTGAAGGGACACGAGCCCGGGAGCAAAGTGAGATGCCTTTGGGCCGGCATGGTAGGAGAGGAGGAGTGGTTGGTGAGTGGAGGATTCGACCAAAAGCTACTCGTATGGAAAGTTTGAAGAGATTGATACTACTGCTACACGAAACTACAGCTTCGCCCGTATTATCTCCAGTTCTTTCCCGTCACTGCCTCTAACGAGCTGTTCACTGCGATAGTCGGTGTCGAACGTGATCTCGTTCAAAGGATTCAGTCTGTGCGCACGGTTGAAAAGATCCTCGTATACCTTTCCATCGTATCGTCCTAGCGCGGAGTCCAGCAAAAAGTCAGGAATACACCATGAGTCGACCAGATTGACGGCGTGAGGGCGAATCTCCGCCATGAGGTCCTGGATCACCCCGGGCAAGCTATCGAGCTCTTCCTCCTGGACCGCTTGTGCTTTGGCAAACTCTCGCGCGCTGTTGTCCATCGTGTAGTAAGCGTACAGGCGGAACAGTTTCCGAAGATGCGGCCTCAGTGAGCTCGACACAGGGTCGTCAGAGGACTCCAGAGCAGCAGCAAAATTCGCCACCAGCAAGGCCTCAGATTCGGCGTTTGAGACTTTTCGCAAGAGAAGCAGCAGACTGTTCCAGGTCTTCTTCTCTTGATTTCTCTGCACATGAGCGAGATGCGTCATGTATCTTGAACGCCGCTGGAAAGCGCGGACGATATCGGCGTCCGATTCGATGACCCTGAAGTCGCTCCCAGAGAGACTTTCTCTCTGGGCCAGGTACTCCCGACACGAGCGCTCGACCTCATCCTGCGGCTCTCCCTTCTGGGCATCGGCCGCTGCCATTCGTTTGATGAGGTAGCTGGCCGTCTGCTGCGTGATCATCCAGTTGTCTCCCTCGACTGTCGGCTTCGAGAGGTAGTCGGCGTTCAGTTGGATCAACCCACTGCCGCCTCCGAAGCCATGGCCGCCCAGAGCACGTCGACAGGTCTCGATACCGTTGGCGGCGTAATCTGTGCACAGGCTTTTCAGGCCTGACGATTGGCTGTGGAGCTCGGCGAGTCTGCTGAAGTCGCCTTTTGAGATGTCGGCGCGGGTTCTCTTGTAGAGGGATTGCATGGCGGAGCCTGTGTAATGCAGTGCGAAAGCTGTGGCTAGTAAGGGTAAGATCCGGATCTGGACAGTCGCTGTCCGACGGTTGTGTCAGCAAGTAATTATGCCGAAGTATTGACTTGACGCATAATGACATTCACTTACGATAATCCAGAACCGAAAGCTCAGGTGCTTTAGTCGACGACTCATCCCGATCCGAAAACTGACGCCGAATCGCCGTATACCGGACCGCAATAGTAACAGCCCTCGCCAAAACCATCCGAGCACGCATCACAATCTTCGCCCGCACAGCAGTAAGACTCCCGTAAACAACGGCCGGGTTTGCAGGTTTCGAATAAGTGCAAGTATTCGGATCGACCAGCGAGTACCTCGACAGCATGGCATTGTGAGGCACTCGGAATTGATCGAACAACATGTAACCGTTGTCCATCGGGGCGTAACCGTACTTTGGGCCGATGTCACCTACAGCGATTCCCTGCAGAGGTTTGTGGGTGCTCATGTCGCGGATCTGGACGATGAAAGGATGGGGCCCGTGATTGACGAGCTCTTTGGAGTCTTGTGATTTGGGGACCAGGAGTTGTGCGACGACGATGGCGTGGTTTGCGGTGCGGCCGAGGGAGCCGTTCCACTTTTCTTGTCTTAGCTTGGCTTACACAGTATTGACGTCGAACCATGATCTCTTACCCATTTGCTGGCGGTGAGAGTCGGACTGTTGATGATGAACTCCTGTGTTTCCGGCACCCAGCGAGCCTGGCATTCAATGCCTCGTACATTGCTTCCATGGCCAAGCTCCGTCCTATATAATACATCAGCAACAGCACCACGAAGCAGTGCAAAGTAAACTCACTGAGCATAACACCCAATCACCTCCCAGTTGTACACCTTCGGCAGCCAATACTCGCGCTGCTCATCATTACCTTGCTCCTCGATCGTAGTGATGAACATCTCGACATGCACCATATAAGGGCTCACATCGTCGCACAGATACACAGCCATCTCATGATCTTCTTCGCTCCAGCCATGTTGGTCTACCAGACGCCGGAGTTTCTTGCCTCGAGCGAGACCCAAGTGATAACGTTCTGGACGAGAGAGGTTTTGTTGTCTTGCTTTGCTGAAGAGAGGATCTTGTTCCAAGAAGGGGAGGATGCGTGCTTGTCGTTTTAGGAAGCCGTTGCCGGATAGGAGATGCTCGGATAGCTCTTTGACTGGTACGTTCGATTGTTCGCGTTCTCTGGCGAGGATGCTTGGGCCTGATGGCTTGGCTGGTTGGAGGTTGTCTGTGAAATCTGGCATGGTGGCAATGTCTTGTGCGGATTTAATGTGATCGATGTCGGTGGGTGTGTCTGTGTTGGGAGTTTTCGCCTTGGATCTACCTGTTTCCGAATTGCACCTTCTATGGAAAAGGCGTCATCATGCAACCATACAACCATTTCGATTGTTTTAATCCCTCATGATATCCTCGGTCGTTGACGAGGCGAGGTCGGACGATCGTCGTCTCCAGCCCCGCAGCAATCCAATGAACAGATGGAAGCTTATTCCCGAGCAACGACACCGGTCTAGTATCATTACTGTTGCTTTACATAGCGATAACGTTCTTCGACAGCCTTATCATCAAAAAGTTACTTCTGGAAGACCTTGAGACCGACCATCCAACTGCCGTGAGGACTCAGCGGACCTATCAATTTCAAAGACTCTCGAGGTTTTTCCAGAATTGGAGGGCGAGACTGAACATCGAACACATTGGACATACCAAGGGATTGAGACAAATCAGACTCGTCAGGAACTTCCGAAGTTCGCCTTGCACAGAACCAAACGCTGGACCTACCGGCAAGTCAAGAAACCCGCCTTCGTATGCGTCTTCGTGATTTCTCAAAGAAGACTTCGACCTTCCCAATCTCCGAACATCTTTAGACGCATCCAAAGCACACTCAACGCAACGAAACAACCCACCATGGACGACCGCACACTCCACGTCCCGCCACACACCGGCCGTAACATCCTCCCCTGCCACTCTCTTTTCCAACGTCTCCTCCGCTTCGCCCACCAACGGCCTCCCAGGCTCGCGATCCGCGATGGAAACACAGGCCGCGAAGCAACGCACATCCAGCTCCTCAGCGATGTTTTAGCCATGGAGGAAAGGCTCTGGAATTCTCTGAGCCAAGACGTGCGGCTGGCCCTGCAGCGCAAGGAAGAGGTGTACATTGCCTTGCTTGCACCTGGCGGGCACGCGTACGCAGTTGGGCTGCTAGCGATTCTTGCGGTTGGAGCTGCGGCGGTGCCGATGACCGTGGCGCTACCGGCGGAGGAAGCGTTGTATTTCGCTACGAAGTCGCGCGCGGCTGCGGTTTTGGTGTCGCCGGATGCGCTGCGGTTGGGCGTTGCTTTGGAGAAACTTGTCAAGCAGCAGGATGTTGGAAGTTATTTCACTTGCATCCCCGTTGAGCCTTGCTTGTGGACGACGCCTCTAGATCCAGAAGACATCATCATCTCTGCTGATTTATATCTGGATGACAACGCTCCAGGAGTAGTGATCTTCACAAGTGGCACGACCGGGCCCCCGAAAGGCAGTGTGATGAGGCGAGCGTATGCGTTCGACGGCGCATTGGCCGTAGCAGACCACTATTCTGTCACACAAGACGACGTCCTACTCCACCTGCTCCCTGTACACCACGCGACAGGCTTAGGGATCATGTTCTTTCCCTTCTTGATCAGTGGTGCTCTGATCGAATTCCGCTCTGGCAGCTTTAGTCCAGAGTGGACCTGGCAGCGATGGCGTAAAGGCGGCATAACATTCTTCTCCGGGGTGCCCACGATTTACATGCGGATGATGCGACACTACCAACGCACGATCGCGCACGAGCCTGATGTGCGAGAATACGTCGAAGGTGCAAGAAAATTACGTGCTTGCATCTGCGGCACCTCGGCCTTGCCTAAACCAATTGCCGATTTCTGGACAGAGATCTTAGGACGAAAGATCCTACTCCGCTACGGCGCTTCGGAAATCGGAGCGCCGTTCAAGGTCTTGCCGTCTGACGCGAATGTGCCGGATGGGAGCGTCGGCACCAAGGTCCCTGGCTACGACATCAAGCTCTCGAAGACCGGCGAAGGCTCAGATGGCACTGGCATGCAGGGCGAGATTCTAGTCAAAGGCCCAGAGATGTTCTCAAAGTACATCTTCGACCCAGCCGCCACAGCCGCCGCACATGATGAAGAGGGCTACTACAAGTCAGGAGATATCGCGCGCCGGGAAGGGGAGTACTACTACATCCTGGGACGCGCCAGCGTTGACATCATCAAGAGCGGGGGGTACAAGATTAGCGCATTGGACATTGAACGCGAAATCATGGCGTTGCCGTATGTGGCCGAGGTCATGACAGTCGGGGTGCCAGATGATGAGTTCGGTCAGAGAGTGGCGTGTACTGTCAGCCTCAAAGGCGCAACTGACACTGACAAGCCACTGCGCAAGCTTACGATCCAAAGGCTCAGGCAGGATTTGCGGGTAAAACTAGCCGGATACAAGATGCCAACGCTGTTGCGGGTCATCGAAGGAGAGCTTCCCAAGTCTGGGACCGGAAAAGTGATCAAAAAGGTCCTTGGTCCAGAGTTCTTTCCACAGGATTATGCGTCGAAGCCAGAAGTCCAGGTTTGGAATCCTGGTGAGACGCAGGAGAAGGCCAAGCTGTAGCGGTGGGATATATCTGCCAATGGCTCTTGATACGGCGATGTGCCCGTCTCCGTCGTTACCAAGGACGGCAAGCGCCTCCCCTTTGGGGCCTCGTCTTCATATGTGAGAAGTCTCCGCACATCATGCATTGAGACCTTGAAGGGAAAACGAGAAGATGTGTCATTCTCTTAATTTTCCATCGGTGAGAAGAGTCGAGAAGGAAAGCGCGTAAACTGGATCTTGGAGAATGTAGAGTAGACGGATTGAAAGCTTGAAATGGTATGGTAACGCCGGTTCCGGTTCTGTCTGCAAATGGTAGATTCGCTCTCGCACCAGCTGTCGTACTGCATCAAGCAGTTTCTGATTTTCCAGTCTTCGCATCGGTCGCCTATATTCGTACACTCGCTGGCTGCTGCCTTTTGGAATTTCAAGTTGAAGACCTTCACTCCGCGCTGTGTGCAGCGAACCTTGCCTTCCTCTTCTCCGCGGCCCGCTTGTCGGCTTCGGTCATCCACCCGCCGGAGCCAGATTTTCCGTTGGCAGCAGGCTTCTCCTTCCTCTCGCTGCCTTGTCTGCTTCCGGGCCCGGGCCTCTGGCGGCTTCGCTTGCGGATGCCACCATCTTGTGTGCTCTCCGACGGTCTCTTCTTTTCCTTCTCTCCGCGTTGAGGTAACGCCTGGTTGAGCAGACCTGGCATGACCGTGGTACCGAATCTCTTCGCCCTCTCCAGCTGTTTCAGAGTCTCATCAGTGCTCGGGTCGAGTCCGAACTTCTCAGCGCGCTTCTTGCGCTTCGCAATCTCCTCGTCCAATGTGCGCTCTTGCAGACCCAGCGTGAAGTCTTCGGGTGTCTTGCGCGGTTCGGCTGCGGCCTCGGTTCCTTGTGGTGCGTCGTCGGTCTTAGGGGCGGCAGGTGCAGCTCCAACAGTGTCATCGGGCTTTGTGGGGTCCTCGCCTACTAGTTGGTTGGGCACGGCCTGAGGGTTCTGTGGTTGTCCAAGGCCGCCGGCGGCAATGGCAGCCGCGTTGGGCTCGCTGGTGGCAGCTTTCGCGGTCTCAGTGGCAGGCTCCTCGTCCCAGTCGATCTCGTCTTCGGCGACAGCGGATGTCGCGGTAGTTCCCTGAGCGTCGTGATCTTCGAGGCGCTTGACAAGATCGGCCTTCTTGCCATTGTGAGGGATACCGCGCTCCTTGCAGAGCGCCTGGAGCTCGTCGTTCTTCTTCTTGCCGTATTCAGCCATTGCTGTTGGTTTCGATGGACTGAGTTGGTTAGGTGAGTCTCAGATCGAAAGTTAGGGGAGTTCAAGGCTTGGATGCTTTGCGCGAATGAATTGTGTGATGGCTGGTTCGTTGATGTTCGTTTGAGCGCGCTGCGGTCGGCCGAACACGAAGGCTGGGGCTTGTCGCGGTGCACAGGCCACCCCTCTCGAGATGACGAGCAAGGAGGCATGCTGGGCAGAAAACAATACCATCACTTACAACTACTGAAGAGAACATACTGAAGACACATCCAGATGATCGAATCGCATGTGATAGTGTGGGAAAGTAAAAACATCTTTTACTTGGAGACATTACATGCTGACATTCAATTTCTGTTACCACTGTATACTCACTACTCCATGTATGCTTGGGTATCTTACTGCAATCCTTGCGCCTTGCCTTTATTCCCATCCATCAGAGCTTGCTCCGATTGAAACCATTGGATTTCCGACCTCAGTCCCACCTGTGCGCCTCATCACCGCCAGCCCAAGACTTGTCCGTGTAGCCAATCTCACTCTTGACTTTGCTCACCATTTCCTCCGGGCCCATGTTCTTGCCCTTGTCATCGCTCAACTTCACCGCGGGAACACCCTTCGCTTCTGCCAACTTGATGACAATGTTGAGAGGAACGCTTTTCTCGTTGGTGCCCAGGTGCATGAAGTCATTGGTGAAGAAAGTACCAACGCCGAACGCCGGTGTCAAACCAGCAGCCTCGGTGGCCTGCTTGTACTGAATGCACTTCTCCACGTTCAGTGAGTCGGAGAAGACAATGGTCTTTGCATCTTTGATGCCCTGAGCATCGTAGAACGAGCGCATCAATTTGATGAAGTTCAATGGGTCACCGCTGTCTTGGCGAGTGCCTGTGAAGATTTGTGCATAGCTCGGCGGGTTTGATGCAACCTCATCTGTGGTGTGGCTCTTGGGTGCTGGCTGAGTGAAAGCTCTGAGGAAAGCTGGCGTTCCGAATGTGTCGGTAAGTGCGATGCTGAGCACGCCCTGCCCGAATGCACCGGTCCAGTACTGCAATGCCTTCTCGTTTGCACCAGCGTAGTCACTCGTCAGTGCAGCAATACCCATGAACCACTCATGAGCCACGGTACCGATTGGTGCGACCCCATACTTCATGGCAAAGTGAACGTTGGACGTTCCACTGAACTTCCCCTTGAAGCCCTTGCTTTGCGCTTCTTTCTGGGCATCGATCAGACCCGTCATGACGAGCTCGTGCGTCTTGTAGTCTCGTCTCCGGCGGCTGCCGAATTCACTGAAGAAACAGCCTGCCTCGAGCAATTGCATGCCCTTGTCCTTCGCCTTCTCGGTCTGGTCATCGTGGTTCCAATTTGTGTCGACGAATTTGAAGTACGCTTCCGAGATCAGTGCCAGCAGTGGGATCTCATATAAGATTGTCTCAACCCATAGACCAGAGATCGACAAGCCAACTTCACCAGACTGAGTGTCGTCCTGGGTTTCTTCATCGTTCGCCGAGAAGGTGAGCTTCAGCTGCTGATCCGGCTTGAGGTAAAAGTCCTTGAGGAAATCCAGGTATTGCTCGCTCAAGTAAGGGCACGTTTTTCTCAGCCATTCGATCTCCTCACTCGTGATACGGATGTTGCCGAGCTTGTTGACCTGGGTCTGAAGCCAGTTGAACGCGGCACGGTTGAGCTTCATGTGTGGTGTGCGATTGGTGAACTTGTAGGAGACCGATATGTCGGGAAAGTACTTGAGAACGGCACACTGCATGGTGAGCTTGTAGAGATCGGTGTCGAGCAGCGAACACACGCCATCTGGCGAGGGCTGCCCGTTGATTGTAGTCATAGTAATGGTGAGGCTCTTCAGCTGGCTGCTGTTGGATCTTTCTGATGAGATGCTCAGGCGTATGGGGCGTCGATATGAGACTTCTGTGGACCTGGTTTGCGATGTGCGTAAGGTGGATCTGTAGAGTGTTGTAAATTGCGCATGCAAAGCCAAATCAAAGCGGCGTTTGTCAGGAATTCCGTCGAAGCCGAGGAGTCGGGAATGCTCAAGTCAACAAAAACATCAACAATGAACTCTGATTGAACTTCACTCGAGACTTCACATGCAAACGCACTCGATCATTCATCCCTCACGTCAATATCAGTCATCCATGACTCACGTGAGGTCTTCATTTGCAAATGCAAATGAAGATGTCGAGGATTGAAGCTCCACGGACATGACGTCGGGGCACATGCGAGCTGCAAGCGCGATGCATACAGCGCGCGACTGCAATCACATTATCACACTCACTCTCAATCCTCTCACTCTGCCTGCGTGCACCACCACGCTTCGACAGCATCACTCTCCCTCGAGCACTCTACTCGGAGGTACGGCGTGCGATCAACACCCGTCTCACTTTGCACCACGGCTAGACCACTCATCAGCAATTCACAACGGCTTGGTCTCAGAACCCCTACCATTGACCATTGACCCTTCCTAAACCTTGCACTCAACACACGACCACACAAACGACTCCACCTCGCCCAAGATGCTGCGCTGGTATGTTAAGCTCGGCGACCACCAATGCTCATGCCACCTGCTAATGCATTCACAGGTACCAGTCCAAGTTGGCCTCGCGCCCGATCCTTACCCAGGCCATCACCACAGGCGTCCTCTTCGCGACCGGCGACACCATGGCCCAGCAGTTGGTCGACAAGAAGGGCTTCAAGAACCACGACCTGGGCCGTACCGGCCGCATGGTCTTCTACGGCGGTTGCATGTTCGGTCCTGCCGCCGTCAAGTGGTTCGGCTTCCTCCAGAAAAAGATCGTTATCCCGGGCAAGCCCAACCTCCAGATCGTCGCGCGTGTCCTCACCGATCAGACCGTGTTCGCTTCCACCAACCTGTTCTGCTTCCTCAGCACCATGGCGCTGTTGGAGGGCACCGACCCGAGAAAGAAGCTGGAGTCCACATACTGGAACGCGCTGTCCAAGAACTGGATGGTGTGGCCGTTCGTTCAGATGGTCAACTTCAAGTTCGTTCCATTGCCTCACCAGGTTTTGTTCGTCAACTTCGTGTCCCTCGGTAAGTTTCGTATTCAGAGAAGGAACACTGTGCGTGAAGCTGACATGTTTTACAGGCTGGAACTGCTACCTCAGCATGCTCAACAGCCAGCCGGCCGGCGAGCCCGAGTACCCCCCGGACATCTGATCCAACACTCCCTTCCTCACGAAAAATTGCGCACGCTTGCTATTCAATTAGCACAGCGCTGGCGCGACTTCAATACCCCTACACATACATCATACACGCGTATACCAGGCATCAGGCATCAGGCATCATAGCGTTATCTTGGGTTAATGCGAGGCGTTATCGAATCGGGGGCATCAGTTGCATAAGGTATGGATGGCATAGACTTGCATCTGAACTTTAGCAATCACAGGCATAGCAACATCAACTTTCTTCAACATCAACTCTCTTCCTTCGCCTTTGCCTTCTCCTCTTCTTCGGGCGTTCGCGTTCTCAGTTGCAGAGCATGGATGCCACCCTCCGCAGCCATCTCGTCTTTGAGCAGACCGTACACCATGCGGTGGCGCGCGGGCTGCATCTTGGACTTGAACTCCTCTGATGTGATGAATAAGCTAGTCTTGTCAGTGGGTTCCGCCATTGACACAAAGCTCCCTCGATTGCGACTGTACCGGAAGTGTGTCTCCTGTGATGTGCTGCCTTTCATCGCTTTGTGGTGAGCGTGCTTGTGAGAGTCGTTGAAGATCTCCAGTGACGTTGGCTTCAGGGCCTCTGTGATCTTTAATCCATCAGCGGTACTCTAAAACAATTGCTCTGATTGTGCTCAGCTGTTACTGGACATCAACACTAGCGAAAGTGAGATCATTAGCCCCATACCTTCGATCTGATCGCATCCTCCACCGGCGTCTGAGAAGTAGACATGGTCGACAGCGGCCTCCGCAGCGCTGACTGCACGGCTCTTCGAAGCATTAAAGGATAGGAAGCTGTGAGGTGTGCTTTCGTCGCAGCAAGATCGTAAATTTTATCCAATGGGAGAGGTTAGGATGGTAACCTAATCGTGAAGGACAGGCGCAACTCTCGCCAGAAAAGCACAGACGGCTTCAGCTTCGAGATGATCTCATCTTCAAGACCCGATCTTTCCACATTCTTTGACTCTACAACCGCGCAACAACATGTAGCGCACTGCCCAAAACGATGGCGCCCATCCGCCGCTACCTCCGCATAACAAAGTACTCCGTCCTCGAAGTACGCATATACCCCGAGAAGCCCTCCGACGCGCCATGGCTGCTCTCCACCCGCGACCCGGTCCTCGCCCGCGTAATCGAAGAAGTGCGACCTCTAGTCCTACCCAAGCTGCGCGAAGAGAATGAGAATGCGAGGAAGAAGGGCGGCAAGAAGAAGAAGGGGATCAGAGATGTTGCGAGCCAGGAAGACTTCGAGGTCGTCATGTTCTTGACCGAGGGCTTGACGAGGCACTCGTTGATCACCAAGCAGAAGGCTTTTGGCAACAAGCCGAAGATTCAGTCTACGGGAAACAAATTGACGGGGTGGTTGAATGGTGCCAATGACAAGGCGAATCCGATTACTTTGGAGGATGATGGGGAGGTGCCTGACGGCTTGAGGGAGGATGCTGGAAATGAGCCTGGGCTTAGAGATTTGAGTCTGGCCGACGGAGGGAATGGTGCTGGGAAGAGGAAGGCAGACGATGAGCAGGAAGAAGCGGACAACGAGGCGCTTTTCGTGAGTTCGGACGACGAAGTCACGTTCCAAACACAGCGCACCGCTCCTCCAAAGCGTCGCAAGGGTACGAGGCAGCAGAAGAATACACCTGGCAGCGACGAAGATGCCGAGACCGGCAGCGGAAACGAGGCCGCAGCCGACGACGACGACAAGAAGAAACTAGCCCTGAAGACGACCTACGACGGATTTAGCATCTACGGTCGTATCCTCTGTTTGATCGTCAAGCGAAAGGGCAAAAAGGCCGCCCCGGGAGCCGTGAGCGGCGGCAGTCAGATGATGGAGGAATGGGTCAGCACGCAAGTCGCGCAGGAGGCAGAGCTCATGGACGACGACGAGGGCTGAAAGGTGGAGGACGTCAATGCGCGACAACCACTTGCTTCACACTCATGCACGCATGCTCATTCGCGCGCATGCCACCTGTCAACCACAGAAAACCCCAGTGTTCTTGGTCATTTTGCGAAACGGCCCTCTAAGTGACACAAGTCGCATTAAATCCTTCTTCAAGGATGTCGTGCATAGCAAGGAATCAATCTCCGACATGGAAACCCTGCATCTTCAGCTCGTTACTCGCATGAATGGTGGCGGTCCACCGTGGTGTGGTTGTTGCGGATATAGAACATCGCAATCCCGGTCGAAGGCGAATGGTCCCTGGCTTGTTACAGATTTGACTCGTGTTTCATCTCAATTTCGTATAAATGTCGTCTGCAGCTGTGCAGGGGAAGGGCATGCGCGGACCACTCGCTACCTCACACGTGGGATGCGAGGCATTCGTGCTCGCGCTTTCGCATGACATGCATAGCGACTTTTAGCTGATCTTTTAATGCCAGCAAAGCACGTCTGTCAGGGATAGGCCCCTCTACAGTGGTTCGTATTGAGGACAAAGGAGGAGTAGGCGGGCTTCGCCGCCAATACGACTCTGTTTACGAACGGAGTATTGACACGAACGACGTCAAGTAGCCACTTCGCCGAATCTTCGTGACTTTTTCTGGAAAAGAAGGAGTCCCAGTCATCCGTTTTCTCGATTGCGTAGCACGGAGGGCCATCCCCGAGGGCTGTGCAAGTTAGCAACAACAGATGCCTTGCGCAGACGCGTATCCAGAAAAATGTATTGCAAACGCCCAATTGGGATATGTATACCCCACCGCTTCCGAAGGGTGATAAGGTTGGAAAAAACGCAGCTAAAGGAGACTCCCGTTAGGGCTTTCACGAGCCCCTTAGATAAGCGAACAAATGGTAAGGCTATGCGTGGGTCGGATTAGTCCTAATCAGAATATTTGGCCTAATCGAGACGCGATGCAGGTATGTAGAGCAGGTATACATACCTGCATACCATTTAGCGTAAAACTCAATTCTCTGCATATGACGCACCATAGGAGTCGCTCCATTTGGCCAGGGAAGACCTAATCGAGCGATCTTGGCGTGTGCAATGCACTGCAAACACGACTGCGCAAGGCATCTAACGGCGGAGATCTGTTAGCAACGCGGTAGCGTACCAGACAAAGTCGCAGACCTCCTTCTCCTCGTGTCTTCCTCCTACCAGCTGGCTCGCTGTCCGAGTTCCGTCCTTCTTGGGCATCAAAAGAAGAACAAACCAATCCAAGCCTCCAAGTCGGGAGCGAAGGATTCAAGACGTGAAAAGCAAAATATGAACCAGGCCGATGGGTCCATGGCCCGCTCCGCTCGCATGCGAAGGGAAACCTTCATTGGGCAGTCTGATAAACGAGGATTGGATCTCAAATTAGTACTTTTTTTTGTTTTTGGATGCCCGCTACAATGTTGGGTGTTTCGATCTGTGATCGCTGCATACTGATCAGTAACACGAGTGGCATCGCGAGGCCGCGAATGATACACGTATACCTCTGACTGGCCCTAGTGTGGGAATTCACGTGTCGTCGCGGACTACCAGACCGGACCACGCGAGCTTTCTCGCAACCACGGCTTCCACGATTCAGTCTTGCGAGTAAGTTGCTGCTGAGTAGTGCAGGAGGAGGATAACGACATACATGTCAAAGTGGATGTTGTTACGTGTAAGACCGTTGCGTCGTCAAACGGAGTGACGTGGTGTCCGGTGGTGTCTTAGGTACATGTAGCCGTATCTTTTTGGGTAGTTGCGTACTTCCTCTGTTGTGCCGCTTTGCCTCGTAGGCAGCACACGGCAGCAACGGTTTTACCTATCAATCGATAATGCGGCTCGACTCAGTGCCGCTTTCGGTGACATAGAGGTCATAGAAGGGTCTCTCATATAGGTGCCAATAGTAAAGTCGCCTTGAAGATCTCTTACCAGCCGCACAACTGCTTCGAAAATGGAATGGTTCGCGGCCAAGACTACTGCTGTGATGAACCACGGCAGCACTGTCCGACACATTTTGCCTAATGACCTTTGATCTCATCTATTTCGGTAGGGCAGGGCGCAGATTATCAACCAGACGATGCGAGGTTCAAGTCGTCACCGTCGATATTATTTGTTTGCCTCCTGACACCGCTACCGACACAGTGGGTGTGCGTGGGGGTGTTGACATGCACGATATTTGCGCAAGCACTCCAATTACCTGCAGGTCACAATCGCGATGATGATCGCAATCCACTTGCTTGTAGGACAAACATCTGAAACATACCCACTCGCCGTGACGGTATTCTGCCGAATTGGCATGTTACGCACGACAGGAGTCAAGACGGACAATTATCGACATGCACGACACTGCTGGTCACCCCGATTCTCACCCCCACTTATTACATGCAAGTGTTTTGCACGTGCCGTCCCATCTCGATGCAGGCAGGCACGGCAGGTTAGCGATTTCCTGTTCCTGTTTCCTGTTCCTGTCAAGAAAAAGGCTCAGAGTGGGACGGACGCGCGGGATGCAAGAATGGATTCCACACGCCGCGGGATGCTGTCACCAGCTGTCAACCAATACTAGCATCATGGGAATAACACCATCAGTTCGCTAAAGGACGACAATAGCGGCCGACGGCACGGGCGAACGCTGGCTGTGGAAGGAGCAAAATAATCGTCTATTGATTTCAACTGCTTCTTGCTGGTGGCGCTTTTGCGATAATGCGCACAAAATAATAGGCGATTGCCATTGCCGGATCCCGACGGCGATGGCGAGAGCGAGAGGGCACGAAAGCTGCCTTTTCCATCCATGGCATTTGGCACGATGGATTCGCGTCGCCGCTAGACTGCCATGCCAAAACTGCCACTACCACCACTCCTACCACTCGTCTGCTGTTCCCTCCACACTCCGTCTTCCTGCGGCTCAAGATGACTAGGCGATCGCTTGGCGGTAAGCGAGATCGAGCATCATCTCTAGGATTATTATTGGGAGCCTGGTTGTTCGGCTCCTTAGCATCACGTATCGAATTTCAAAACAAAAAAAGAATGAGATGTTATACGTAGACGCGGCATTTAGAAAATTAAATAGTATACCCTAATTAGGACCTAAACATCCTACTACTTCCGAACAAGGCTACTAAGGATAGGAGGTTATTTTCCTATTTATCGGAGGATCCTATCTAACCTTCCTATATATTACTATAGCTTTTAGTATATATCGTATTCTTATATAAGAATATAATAGGTAGAGGTTCTAAATAATATCTCTTAAGTAAATTATTAATAATTATCTAAGAATTAGAAGTAGCTATATAGCTTTAGAAGTACTATTTACTAAGCTTAGATACCTATTATAAGAAGTATATAAATAGTATATAGATCTCTTAGGATTTCTATACTATACCTATTATATATTCTTATAATTCCTTATATTACCTTCTTCTTTCTAAGCTATAGTCTCTATAGTAGAATAGATAGTAGACTATACTTTTTCTATCTTCTTAAACTTCTTATATTCTATCTTATTTAGGAATCTTATAGGATCTCTATAAGAATCTTATACTATCTCTATCTTTTATATCTTATAGTAGTATTACTTACTAGTTTAGCTTTAGTAGGTTAGTATAATAGTACTAATTATAGTATTATTAGTATCTTAGTACTCTTATTCTAGAGTCTTTACTCTAGTAGTAGTTCTATACTTAATAGTACTACTATTAGATAGTAATATATAATTCTTAGAATTAGTATATTATAATAAAACCTAGACGGATAACTACGCCGCGGGCGTAGGCGTTACCGCCCGCTATAAGCGAGCCGGTACGTAATAATAGAGTATAGGTTATATAACCTACGGGCTACTCTACTATAGACTACTCTACTACTCTATAGATATAGAGTAGAGTATAGGAACCTACGAGTCTCCTTAGTATATAGGATAGTTAGTTTCTATCTTTTATAGGAGCCTCGTACTTAACTTATATATCGAAGTTAGTAATTATGACGAACCGTATTTATTATACTAACTACTTCTTCCCCTACCTTTATTAACCCTTAGTTTAACCCGATTAACCCCTTCGGTATTCTAACCCCGTTATATATATTATTTAGGTATAAGCTTATTAGAACTATAATCTTATAGCTAGTAATATATCTTATTAAGTATATCTTATAGCTAGTAGCTATATATAATAGTACTACTATTATTTAGTAGGACCTTAGCTATATTATTAGTAGTATTAGAGTTATCTAAGTAATCTATAGCTTCTTCTCTATTAATTATTAGAGTAGTAAGACTAGAGTTCTATACTTTCTATTAAAGATATAGTTATAGGAAAGAGAGTATAGGTTTATAGTATATAGTAAGGTAATTATAGATATTAAACTAGTAAAGACTACTTATTATAAGTAATAATAACTTAATTATTTTTATTTACCTTAAGGTTTAATAGTTATTTAGAATTAGGCTCTCTTAGTAAATCTTATATATTTAGTATATAAGTCTTATATAAATAGTATATATTATTTATTATACTATATCTATATAAATACTTTATCTTTTAGTAAAAATAACTTGTCTTTCTCTTACTAATATACTAACTTAATATCTACCTCTTCTTTAACTTTAAATTACTTCTCTTAAGTAAATAACTCTCTTATAAATAAGTCTCTCGGTCGGCAACGAGAAATACCTATACGTAGTACCGGCTACGAACCTAAGATATCCTTATCTTAGTACTAAGTTTTCTTATAATAGAGCTAGGTTAGGCGGTATAGGTATATAAAGGGGTTATATCTAGAAGGCGGTTATAGTAAGTCGCTAGCCTAGAATAGAGGGCTACTATTATAACGGTTTTAAAAACTATCCGATAACTACTAATCTATATTAGAAGTAGATCCTCTCTATTCTATACGGAATAGAGGGTAGAAGAGCCGTAGCTTTAGTAGCTAAGAGGATACCTCTAGGATTTTATAGAGTTTTTACGCCGAAGCTCCTATTAACTACCTCGAATAAAGCTCCTATTAACCGGGTATTTCGAAGCTCCTATTAACTAGAGTTACTACTCCTAATACTACCGACTTCGAAGCTCTCGTTAAGTTCTTAATTACCTAGGATAAGCGTTCGCCGTTAGGTATAAAGCTTATACGTAATAAAGAGTTACCGGGTCTAAGGACTATCCGAATAGGTACGAAGAACTACTACGTACTCCCGCCTCGAGCGCCTCGTACGATAGTTTATCTAAAAGCGAAGCCGGATATAGGTAAAGTAGGAGAAGATAGGGAAGAGAATAAAGACGAAGGATAGGTAAAGTAGGAAGAGATAGATAGGTAAAGTAGGGAGAGTTAGATAGATATAGTAGCCTAGGAAATAATAGAAATTTTAGTTAGTAGCTAATAGTAGGGAATATCGCCGTATAGCTATAGGTAGTATTCTAAAGTAGGGCTACGAGATATAGTCGGCCTTAATAAGAGGGGAGACCCGGTAAGGTATCGCGAAGGGAGGTCCCTCCTAAGGCGAGGTACCTAATAGTAGCGACTAGGATACTATCTAGGTAGCCCGAGAGGATAGGAAGCGTATATTAGTTAGAGTAAGCGCCTAACTTACTACTTATAAAGAGTAAGGGTAAGATACCTCTAGCTTAAGGAGTAAACTATAGGTAGGATATAGGAAAGGGTTTACCCTAGGACCTAGACCCCGAACTACCGTATATAATAACTACTAAGCTAGTAATAGCGTAAATTAAAGAAACCGCGGTAGGGGAAAAGTATTATAGTAGGTACGTATATACTCTATCGAAGCTATTATAAAGTAGGAACCTAGGTAGCTATAGTATACTATCTACCGCCTAATTATATAAAACTAGGGGTATATAGAATAATTACACTCTTAAATACTCTTATAAAGGTACTAGAAGCTCTACTACTAAAAAGAATTAATAGAGAGAAAGAAGCTAGAGGCCTCCTACTACACTTATCGAT
>QZFA01000339.1:0-11769 GCA_003614995.1 Cladosporium phlei | reverse complement strand
TTTGCCCTTCTTGCCCTTCTTCTTGATCGGCAGATCCCAGCTGTCTTGCTGGGCAGCATCCGCTAGGGCAGGAGACATTGCAGTAAGGTCTGGAGGGATCTCTTTGTCATTCTCAACCTCGCGTGACGGGTCTTCTGCAGGCTGGTTGTTAGACACCTGCATAGGCTCCACGGCAGGTTCCTCAGGCTGAGTCCCGGGCTCAAAGTCCGCAGCGCCCTTCTTCTTGTCCTTCTTGCCCTTTTTCTTGCTTGGTGGTCCCCATTCATCTTCTGCCGGCTCGGCAACAGATTCACTTTGGAACGCCAGCTCTGCTGCAGGCTCTGCAGCACCACCCAGAGCGTCTTTGATGGTTGCCGCCGTTACATCTTGAGGTTCTGGCTGAACTGCGGAATTTTCGACGATATCGACGGCAGCAGGCGTGGAGGGCTCTGTGTCCAGGGCAGGTGCGTCCGGCTCAGCCCATGTGTCCTGATTCTTTTTGCCTTTCTTTCACTTATTTATCTTTGAAGCGGCGCCCCGGTCGTCGTCTGCTCCTTGGGTCGCTTCAGGTGTGACAGGAGTCGGCTCGACGCTCTCTGTTCCTTTCTTGCCCTTCTTTTTCTTTGAAGAGGCGCCCCGTTCGTCGTCTGCTCCTTGGGTCGCTTCAGTTGTGACAGGAGTCGGCTCGACGCTCTCTGTAGGCAAGAGAATGTCGGCGCTGTTCATGTCGCGAGTCGTCGTGGCAGACTCTTCGGGTGTTTGCTCAAGAGCGGTGGGCGTGTCTTCAAAAAGGGGAGCCGGAGCCTCTTCGGGGACAGCTTCCGGTTCGTCCCACGCAACATCCTTCTTCTTCTTGCTCTTCTTGTCTTTCTTCTTAGAAGGCGCTGCCCTTTCTTCTTCGACAGGTTCACTGAAAGCGGGCGTTTCCTCTGTAACGAATGTCACCGCAGGTTGCGGGTCAGTAGGCTGGCTCTCCACGATATCGGGCTCAGCAGTATCTTGAGCCACGGCGACAGGCGTATCCAGTTGTGGTTCGCTAGATTCATTGATCGCTTCGGCAGGAACATCAATGTCGCCTGGGGTTTCAATCTCTTCTGCAGCCAGGTCCGAGTCAAGGTTCTTCTTGTTCTTCTTGCCCTTCTTTTTCTTGAGAGATGGGGCCGTCCACTCGTCTTCGACAATTGGTTCTGGCTGCTCCGCCTCCACAGGCTGGGACTCTTCAACCACCGTTTGATCGGGCTTGTCTTCGATGACAGGTGCAGCGGAAGGCTCAACGGCCGCAGATGTGTTCTCGCCGTCTTGCCAGTCGGTTTCTTGTTGCTTCTTCCCCTTCTTGCCCTTTTTCTTCTTCGATGACGCACCCCATTCGTCTTCGCCAGTGACCTCTGTACTTTGCGCAGGTACTTCGGGCTCGGCGTCGAGAGCGGGAGGAAGAGACTCTTGAGCATCCGGATCGTTGGTTGCATCCGCGGGTGTCATGTCGGAATTTGGGACAGGCAAGTCTTCCACGTCAAGGGAACGGTCTTGCTGCTTCTTGTCTTTCTTGCTCTTTTTCTTCGTCTTTGACGGGGGTCCCCATTCGTCTTCCGCAGCTTCCACTGGCTCTTGAGTAGCAGCCACTAACGGGTCGTTTGTCGCTTCGGTTACAGCGTCTTGTTTCACATCATCTGCTTGCATCTGGCTTTGCGACGTGGAAAGATCTGCATTTGCATCCCCATCATCCGGGAGAGTAGTGGAAGGTTCAGGGTTGTCGATTGCGGGAGACGGAGCATCGTCTGCATCGGCCACACCCTTGTCCTTCTTTCCCTTCTTCTTTTTCTTGTTGGACTTCGTGAACGCGAACTCATCCTCGTCCTGGAGTGGAGTAGAGACTGGCTCCTGACTAGACGAGATGGCGCCCGTCAACAGCGATGGGTCGAATCCGCTGTCTTGTAGGCCCTGGGAGAGCGCAGCATCGAAGTCATCTGGGACCTGCTCTGTGGAAGTAGAAGGAGCGGCTTCGTCGGATACCATGTGCACCTCGCTTGATTTTTTGCCTTTGCCCTTCTTTTTCTTGCCTGAAGTCATGAAGACTTCTTCGGGGTCTGCTTCGGCGACCCCGCTGGTGGGAGAAGCTCTTCGGTGAAACACAGGGTCGTCGACGACGAGATTGGGGTCGAAACCAGAGTCAGCTAGACCAGCCGCCAGAGTGGCAGCGAAATCAATGTCTTGGCCAGGATGTTCAGAGGCGACAGGCTCGTTCAGGTTGCTCACGCTGTTCTGTTCATCAGACTTGGCGGTGTCCATGTCTCTAGCGGCATCTGGCACATCGGAAGAGACTGGTGGCTCGGAATTGGCAGACAACTCCTCGGTGATAGGCTGCTCAGTCGGTATCGGCACAACTTCTAACACGCACTCGACTGGCTCTGTTACAGTTGGCTCGGCGTCACCGGTGCTTGCATCTGCGGATTCTCCGTTCTTCTTAGATTTGCGCTTCTCTCTCTTGGTCTGCTTGGCAGAAGTCTCTGCCCACGGGTCCTCGGGTGCCTCCTGCACATCGGCAACCTCAACATCAGCGGCTGGAATAGCTTCAACGGGCGCATCTGTAGTGATTTGTTCGTTCACTGGTGTTGCTGGGTCCTCGCCAATCAAGTCTTCGTCGCCAGCCTTTGCTTCCTTCGACTTCTTCTTATCTTTCTTGCTCTTCTTGGTGGAGAGAGAGCCCCAATCATCAGTGTCCTCGGGGAGTTGCTCGGCTGCAGGCATAGTTGCCGAGTCGTCGATGGCAACCTGGTTGTTCTCGGGTGCAATGTCGACTGTTGCAGGCGTCGAGTCCAGAGTTTCGGGTATTTGTTCCTCAGGCTTCGCATTGTCGTCAGCGGGCATAACTTCCGGGTCGGCCTCGTCGAATTGTGCTTTCTTCGATTTCTTCTTGTCTTTCTTACTCTTTTTGGTCGAAATAGATCCCCAAGCATCAGCCTCTTCAGGCGACTGTTCAGTTGCAGGGGTCGTTGTAGCACCGAGGTCGATGTCTGTGATAGTGTCGGCGGCTGCAGGCGTCGGGTCGAAAACAACTTCAGGCTCTTGTTCGGCAGGCTTCGCGTCACCATCAACAGGCGCAACTTCCAGTTCTGCTTCGTCGGTTTGTGCCTTCTTTCCCTTCTTCTTGTCCTTCTTGCTTTTCTTTGCAGGAGCAGCCCAAAGATCCTCCGCTGCGGCATCTGGCTGGCTTTCGACTGGCTCGGATATGGCGGGCTCCTCGAGGACGGGATCGCTTGACGTGTTCTCCGTGCCTTCGGGGGCAATGTTGTCGTTGGAGGGGCCAGGAATGGGGGTGGATTCTTCCTCAATGGCAGCGGCCGTTGCTGGCGTGGAGTCTTCGGCTTGAACATCGGCGTCTGGAGTTTTCTTCGACTTCTTTTTGTCCTTCTTGCTCTTCTTCGAGGAGAATGATCCAAAGGCCTCACCATCGTCCTCAGCAACAGTAGCATCAGCGGGTGCAGATATCGGCTCCTGGGGCTCAGCAGGGGTTACAGATGAGTGGACTACTTCTTGCTGGGGTGTAGTTTCGTTGCCCTGTGCTTCAGTCTGTTGGCTGAGATTTGTGGGTTCCTCCAATGCGCGCTCAGTCAGAATCGATTCGTCAACATCAGGAGTGGCGGCTGTTGACGATTTTTTGCCCTTCTTCTTATCCTTCTTGCTCTTCTTCGTTGTCATGAGGCCAAAAAAATCAGCATCTTCCTGAGGCTCTACGGGAGCAGGTGTAGGTTCGTTCTCGGGAGCGGGATCTTGGGAGACAGAAGCCTCTGGCGCGTCGTCGGCGGAAGACGCCTTGAGTTCCTCTTCAACAATGGCGCTGGGTTCGTTGGCGTCAGCCGACGCTTCGAGAGCAGGTGTCGACGCCTCTGGCTCCTCAAGGGCGGGTTGTGACTTTTTGGCCTTTTTCTTGTCTTTCTTGCTTTTCTTGGAAGAAAAGGAGCCGAACTCTTCGTTCTCAGGTTCTGCGTCACCCTGAGGCGCTTCACTCAGGGTCATCTCGCGGGTCGCTGAATCCGACTCTAAAGGGATCGGCGCAAGCTCGCCAGAAGTAACACGAGATTCACCGGTAATGGGCTGTGTATCGGCGGTCGCGTCGGGTATCGGATTCACAGGCGGCTCGAGGGCAATCGAAGTGGCGTCTGGTAGGGAGCTTTCGGGAGCAACCGGCTCAGTTACAACAGGCGTTTCCTCGGTGGTAGCACCAGCGGGCGCCGTTGCATCCTCACTAGGTTCATCCCAGCCAACGTTCTTGGATTTCTTCGCCTTCTTCTTGTCCTTCTTCGACTTCTTTGAAGAGAAGGAGCCAAACTCTTCGGTAGGTTCGGCTTCCATAGGCTGCGACTCATCGATACGTGCAGGTTTAGCATCAATCGCTGTGGTCACGGGTGTTTCGGTTTCCGCGGGGATACTCTCTTCCTGGGGGGTGTCCCACGATTCGGCTGCTGACTTTTTTCCCTTCTTCTTATCTTTCTTTGATTTCTTGGAAGAGGAAGTGCCAAACTCGTCATCGGCATCGGGCACTGTAGGCTGCGACTCCTCGATAGGCGCAGGATCGGCATCAGTCGCAGCAGTAGGAATTCCCTCGGTGACAGCAGGTTCGGCTTCAATGATAGAAGCGTCAGTGGCGACGGCGGCAGGCGTCTCATTCTCGGCAGGAGCGGCTTCTTCGTCGGCAATATCCCATGAGCTGGCAGCGGATTTCTTAGACTTCTTCTTATCTTTCTTTGACTTCTTTGAAGAAGCGCCAAGATCCTCGGCAGGCTCAGCTTCGACAGAAGGCTGGGCGTCTCGGGTGGTAGTAGTTAAGCCTTCGTCTGCTTGATCCTTGAGGACTGGGTCTTGGATGGCGGGTTCGGGGTTTTCAGGGTGGCCTGCGTAGTAGTCTGCTGCGGGGCCTTCGTGCTCGGTGACCGGATTGGGAGTGATGTCGGTAGCGGTCGCCTGACTGTCTGTTTGGATGCTTGAAGGGTCGGCCACGGGTGCAGAAGTGCTGTCGGCGACGATCGTCTGCTCGTCCGGTTGAACAAGAGGAGGGTCCGCGGAAGCACTGCCATCATCAGGCGCCTGTTCCTCCGGTTGGACACTCGAGGACTCCGCAATGGCGTCTTCAGACTGAGGAGTCGCGATCAAGTCCTCACTGTCAGCACCTTTGCCTTTCTTGCCCTTCTTCTTGTCCTTCTTGCTCTTCTTGGTAGTCGAGAACGAAGCCCACTCATCGACTTCTTCTGCGGGAGTCGCGGCAGGTTCATCTTGGGCAGGAACATCAGGTTGAATTACGTCCTGCGGCGCCTCGGCAGGCAAGTCGGTCTGAGCGGCTGTCTCAAGGGCAGTCGGATCTTCGGCAGGAGATGGGATCGGCTCTTCCGCCTCAACAGCTTGAGTTTTCCTGTTCTTCTTCTTGTCTTTCTTGCTCTTTTTCGAAGAAGTCGGCTCTACCTCAACGGTGTCGTCAGAAATCGTGACCTCTTGCGCGTCGGGTGCTGTAACGGGATCGCTCCCCACTTGCGGTTGCTCGGTGAGGTTGTCCTCTTGCACCGGGTCCTGTGGCGCCAAATCAGAGGGAAGATCGCGGTTCAGATCTTGAACATTGGAGAGCTTGGGTTGTGCGTTGTCGTCTTGGTTTGCAGTTGGCTCAACAATGTTAGGTTCAGGCGCTGCTTCGATTTCCTTTGGCGGCTCCACTACAGGCTCCTGGGTATCTTGAGGAGGCTCTATGGGGATTTCTGTTGATTCGGCAGCCAAATCGGGGGTTGCCTGCTGTGCAGACAAGTCGGTAGGCTCTGGCTCGAGCGCAGCTTTCTTTCCCTTCTTTGACTTCTTGCTCTTCTTGCTGGTCGTCAGCGCAGACCAATCATCCTCGGCAGCGGCAGGCTCAGGCTCAGGCTCAACGACTTGCTCAGGTGCAGCGACAACGTCAATAGGCGCCGGCGATTCTTGTCCAGCCTCAGTAGCGGCAGGAGCGTCAGCTACTGGTGTTTCCGCGTTCTCGGCAGCCGGTTGCAAGTCCAGCGTAGGTTCTTCGCTCGGCTCAGCAGATGTCTCGAGGGCTTCTAGCCCTCCCTTGTTCTTCTTGCCTTTCTTCGCTTTCTTCCCCTTGGCCGGAGCTTCCCAGAAGTCCTCTGCGGCCGCTTGCTCGGGCGCGTCCTTCATGACTTCACTAGACTCGGACGCAGGTTGCACTGCTTCCATGTTGTCAGGTGAGGGAGTGATTGCCTGGTCATCGAGAGTGGCTGAGGTCTCCATTGACTGCGAAGACTCCATTGACTGTGAAGGCTCCATTGGTTGCGGCTCCACTACTGGGTCTGAGCGCGCCTTCTTGCCCTTCTTTCCCTTTTTACCCTTAGGCTGAGGTTCCCAAAACTCCTCAGGCTCGGCCGCAGGGGTTTCTTGCTCAACGACTGGATCCGCAGTTGGCTGCTCGGCGGTTATCTCGGCTTGTTCGAGTGTTGGCTCTTGCCCGACGACTGTGTCCGCGGGCGGCTGCTCGGTAGCGGTTTCGACATGCTCGAGTATTGGCTCGCTTGGCTGAACATCCCGGACTTTCTCGGCGTCTTCAGTCAATGGCGCATCTTCTTGTGGCGGTGGAGGGTCGTCTGTCGTCGGTTCGACCGTAGTTTCCTTTGCAGGCTTCTTCCCCTTCTTGCCCTTCTTTTTCGATGGCAGTGCATCCCAGACATCGTCGGCGGCAGGTTCCGGGGCTTCTTGAGTAGGCTCGGTGGTTGATGTCGTGTCAGGTGCCACATTTTCGGGCTCGACAGCATCTTTAAGTGTAGGCTCAGTCGCTGTCATTGTGTCAGTGCCCATAGCCTCGGGCTCGACGTTGATAGAAGGGACATCAGGCACAAGATATGGCTCCGCCGAGGTGATCTCAACCGGAGCCTCTTCCTCAACGAGCTCGTCACAAGCGGTAGCGGCATTTTTCTTCCCCTTCTTTCCCTTCTTCGTCGACTGGGGAGTCGAGAAACTGTCGATCTCCTCTGGCTTCTCGGCCTCAGTGGTCACAGCCATATCGGTCACAGCGGGCTCCTCAGAGGCAGTTTGTGCCTGCTGGAATTCGATCGGGTCCTCTATAGCGGGCGCTGCGTCGGCGGGTGCTTCGACTGGAAGCTCTTCGGCTAGAGTATCGGACTTCTTGTTCTTCTTGCCTTTCTTCTTTTTGCTAGGCTCCGGTGCCCAGAAGGCATCGGCTTCAGCTGGTTGAGGCTCGGTAGTTTCGGGGACTTCGCGAGATTCGTTGGGTGGAGCCTGGGTGTCTGAAGGTTGAGGGGCCTTGTCGTCAGAAGCCTGCGATTCTTCAGCAATGTTGGATGCGATTGGTTCTTCGGCTGCTGCGACTGGCTCGTCGGCGACTACAAGAGGCGTTGTCTGTCCGGACTTTTTGCCTTTCTTGCCCTTCTTTTTCTTCGAGCTTGTTGCTGCCCACAAATCTTCCGCGACTTCGTTCTGTTCGGCAGGTGTCTGCGGGTTCTGGTCGTCTGTGGATGTAGTAGTGGCTGGAACATCATGTTGCTCTACGGCGGGCAGCTCAGGCTGTGTAGTTGATTCGGAAGCTGGCTCATCTTGCTTGATCACAGGAGTCATATCAAGTTCACGATCAGCCAAATCTGGCTTGGGCAGCAAGTCGCCAGCAAGATCGGCTTGCGGTGCGGAGTTGCTGTCTTCTGGTAGGTTCATCGAAAGCTCATTGTCTTTCAACAACTGATCAAGCTCAGGCGACTTCTCCTCGGGCGTAACAAAGTTGTCAGACTGCGATCCCGAATCCAGCACCTCAGGCTTCGTGTCCTGAGCTAGCTCTAGCACTTCACGTGCCTGCATTGCAACCGTGTCGGCCTCAAGTCCCTCATCCGCACCCTTCTTTGCGCCCCACGGCCTCCAAGAGAGCCATCCGCCGGAAGGCTGTTCCTTGTCTGACGTGCTGGCAGGCTCAGTAGTCGGTTTTGATTCATCGGCGTTGGCGAGAGTAGGTTCACTCTTTTCGCCGACTGTTTCAGGGATAGGGGTGGTCTCCTCGGTCGGCTTGCTGTCGGCTGAAGGTTCAGTGGTTGTTTCGTTCTCTGGCTTGACTTGTGGCTCGTCGCCGACAGCAAGCGAAGGTTCAGCTGCAGTCTCAACCGGAACAGCAGCAGGTTCACTTGCATATGGCTCTTGAACTTGCTCAGGTTGGGCTTCCGGTTCCATCCAGTCATCGGCTTTCTGCTTCTTGCCCTTCTTCGCTTTCTTGGAGGTTTTCTTTGATGAGGTAGGAGCGAAGAAGTCATCGGCAGCAGCGTCGGGTACGACTGCTGGTGATTCTATAGGGATTTCTCTGGGAGCTTCGTCGGAAGCTTGGGTTGTCTCGGGAGCAATATCTTCACTCTTGCTCTCGTTCGGGATGGCTGTTTCAGCTTTGGCTGCCTCGGGTTGAATCGGTTGCTCAGAGACAGCCGGCTGTTCGGTGACCACGGAGGTCGCAGAGTCTTCCACGCTGGCAACCTGGTCGACAGGTGCGATCTGCTCAGCATCAACCAGCCCAGATCCAGATGCCTCAACAGCCGGCTCGCTCACAACATCCTCAGCAGGAGTAACATCACGAGCAGTAGGCGAAGCAGGCTCAGCAGCCTTAATTACCGCAGCCTTCCCCTTCTTCGCCTTCTTCCCCTTTTTACCCTTAAGCAAAATCGGCTCCTTCGGCGTAGGGTCCGTAGAGCCAAACCAGTCGTCAAAGCTCTCCTGCGCGTCAGTCATAGGTCCACCAGTACGAGCCGGGATAGCTCCCTCTGCGGGCATTGCCATGGGATCGATGTCTTGCTCTGCGCCTGCGCTTGCTGTCATCTCCTTCGGGAGAGAAGGGCGGTCGGCAAACTCCTCGTCGCCCCAGACGTCTTCAGCAGCTGCATCGGCTTGATCGGCGGGAGGGGCGTCGCCCATGGGATCGCCCCAGATGTCGGTGTTGCCACTGCCACTGGCGACGGGAGCGTGGTAAATTGACTCAGAAGTTGTCGCGGCGGGATCTTGCGCGGTTTCGTCGATCTGTTCAAGCGGTGGCGGCGATTGTGCATCAGACTCGGATGTTTCCAGAGTTGGTGCCTCGGGCTCATCGTCTTTCTTGCTGTCTGGAGCCAACAGAACACCAGCAGCAGCGCCGCCCACCAACGCAGCAGCAGCGCTAGCTAGGCCTTTGCTCTTACGCTTGTCCTTCTTGCCGCTCTTACGGGCAGGCGAGCTGGTTCGCTTGCCATCCTGATCGATCCCAAGACCCTCTGTCGCGTCTTGTTCAGAAACAGGTGCATCAGCGCCACCTTCGGCCTGACGAGCAGCAGCCTCATGCATCTCCTCGTCCTTAGCCAAGTCCTCCCAGGTGTAGAACTGAGGCACCTGCTTAGTCTGCGACTTAGGAGCAAGGAGAGCCGTTTGAGGAAAATCGCTCGCCTTGGGCGTAGTCTGGTCGGCGGTATCCATGATCTCCTCCTCGGTACGATACCTGTTGGCTTGGTCGAGATCGATTGTCAGCTCCCTTCTGATTTTGGGCGAGTAATCGACATCGAGCTGAGGCGACATGTCTTCGGCGGCGGAGTGCCAGTCGTCGCTGCCTTGGACGCTGCTGGAGCGGCTCGAAGGCTTGCTATCGGGCAGGTCGGGCAATTGCTCTTCGACGTCTTCGAGCTTTGAGTTGCGGGAGACGAGATAGAGTGGCATCACTTCGCGGAACTCGGAAGAGCGCGGGCGAGGTTTCTTGAGTGATCCAGTTGATGAGACTGAAGAAGGTGATTTGGGGCGGGAGTCGGTGGCAGAGCCGAAGCTTTGGGACCGCTCCTTAGGGAAGGAAGGAGAAGAGGGAATCGGTTTGAACCTGAGGGGCACGGAAGTGGAAGAAAGAGGTCGGGTCGAAATGGCTGGCCTTGATGCAAAAGTAAGGGAATCCGGACTAAGAGCTTGTTCTGAAGCTTCGCCAGATTTTGTTGTCTTGGTGTCATCTTGGGAGATGGCGTCAGCGATCACCGCCTGCTCAACTGCCTCAGCAGGAGCAGGGGTGCCGCGGTCCTGCTCTTCCTGTGCGGATGCTGAGATGGTTGAAGCCTGGCTATCAAGGGGTAGAGGCGGCAGATCCTCTACCCGATCACCTAAAAAAGACTGGTCCCTCTTGTCGCCGTCGATTGATTTGCTGCGGCTGAACATGCCAAACAGACCGCCCTTCTTTTCTTTCTTGCTTGAGGATGCAGGCGCCGTAGCTGACGAGCGTATCGAACGCGTATCATCGAAGTCGACATCTCCCTCATAGACGCCACTGCTGCGCTTAGATTTGCTCTTGCTTGACCTGCGACGTTCCAGAGTCGGCGCAGAGAAAGCCGACTGTGCGGTATCGTCGGGGGACATGGCACGGCGGCTGCCATGCGGGCTGCCACGTGGGCTCTCACGTGGGCTGCTACGACGTGCACCGCTAGGATAATCATCGTCGTAGTACGACGGACCACGACCTCCACGGCCGTAGCCAGTTGCCTCCACGTCGGCGTATGTAGCTGTATCAACCGACCTGGTTCCGATTGACCTGGCTCTTTCGCTGCGGGTGTCATTGCCACGCGAGCCTTCTCCAACGTAGTCATCGAAGGCGATCTCCGAACGCAGCGGCGAGCCAATGACCGGCTCGCTGAAACGACTGCTCTCGCGCTTCTTCTTTTTCTTTGACTTTTTCGTGTCACCACTACCATAGAGATCGTCGGCAGTCGGCTCTTGCGTAGGGGATCGCTCGCGGTCGCGCGGTAGGTCCTTGTCAGCGGTCGATGCAGCGTAAGGATCTTTGGTCGCAT
This sequence comes from Cladosporium phlei, assembly GCA_003614995.1. Classification (NCBI taxonomy): domain Eukaryota; kingdom Fungi; phylum Ascomycota; class Dothideomycetes; order Cladosporiales; family Cladosporiaceae; genus Cladosporium; species Cladosporium phlei. The sequence goes on along the minus strand of QZFA01000339.1, from coordinate 988 downwards.
CCGATGAAGACTCGTCCCAAGCGCCGGGCATATCGTTAGAACCTTCGTCGAACGATTGGCTCTTGCTCTTCTTGTCCTTCTTGCTCTTCTTGCCAGTGTCGAAGCCATAGTCGTCTTCTTCAGGCTTGGTGACAGCATCGGCAATAGCAGCAACGCCAGCGGTAGTCATGACTGCTGCAGCGACATCACCGAAGCCCATGCTCTTGGCCTCCTTCTCACGCTTCTTCTGCTCTTTCTTGGAGAGAGGTGGCTCCCATGCTGCTTCTGCGTCGGCTTCGCGGGACTGCTCAGCTTCAGCAAACTCGGGGGCAGGACTGTACGACAGCTCTGGGTCCTCGAAAGACACGCTCTGCCTCTTACCCTCCTTATCGCGCTTCTTCTTGTCTTTCTTCGAGAGAGGTTCCCAAGCCGGCTCAGTCGTGTTTTCCTGGCTCGGGAAGAGGGGCTCAGCCTCCATCTCTCGTGTCTGCTCCACAGGGGTATCCTGAGATTCGTTGACGGAAGGCTCAGGCGCGAAGTCATCAAGACCCAGACTCTGCCTCTGAGCCTCCTTCTCGCGCATCTGCTGCTCCGTCTTCGAGAGCGGAGCCTCAAACGCATCCGCCACTTGCTGGACCAATGCCTCCTTCTCGCGCTTCTTCTGATCCTTCTTCGAGAGCGGAGCCTCAAACGCATCCGCCACTTGCTGGACCAACGGGTCTTCATCCCGCTGCGTAGTCTCGTTGGGTGGCGTGCTGGGCTCGTCGAACGCGAAAGCACTCTTAGATTCCTTCTCACGTTTCTTCTTGTCCTTCTTGGAAAGTGGAGCCTCCCAAGATGGCTCTGCGTCAAGCTCGCAAGATGCGGACATCGACTCGACAGGTTCTTCGACGGGCGTGCTGGGCTCGGGAGTATCGTAAGGCGAGCCCTGCTTGGACTCATTCTCACCCTTCTTCTTCTCTTTCTTCGAAAGAGTTGGTTCCCAAGCGGGCTCATCCTCAACCCCACG
>QZFA01000338.1:0-11931 GCA_003614995.1 Cladosporium phlei | reverse complement strand
TTGCAGATGTCGGGGTCTTCGATCGATGCCGATGAGGCTTGATTGAGCCGACGAGAGTCCAGATTGGTTGGATGGGTCGGACTCTTGTTTTGGTGTTTGTGTGTGTGTGTGTGTGTGAGAGAAAGAGAGAGAGAGAACGAAGAAATAAGCGCTTCCCTAGACGCTAATGTCAGCAACTTTCGCACATGAAGAAGATAACGAGACCAGCGAGAGAGAGAGAGCATGTCCTTCAAGAGTAGTAGTAGTAGTAGTAGTAGTAGTAGTAGTAGTAGTAGTAGTGACTTACATTTCAAGATCATACGATCCGATCGAATAGCGCCAACGATTTCCGTACAGTGGCAAAAGAATACATGAAAACATCAAGAGACCAACTCCTTCATGTAGTAACATGGGTATTGTATCACGCATCCCTCTTACCAGCGGGACAACAGTAGCCTCAACGACTTTTGTACTTGAGCAACGCAACACGCCCGGTGAGAAAGAAGGAGGAAAGAGGAAAAATAACGGGTTGCAACGGAATGTGTGGTGTATGTCATTCAGCATTGCTGATGCTGTCGAATGTTAATGTAAGAGCGACGGGTTATCCGCACAAGCCCGGCTACAGAAAGCAGACTTAGGCGGTCGAGGGCAATAGTTTTTGCCATTGTCAAGAAGACTTAGGAATACATTCGCCAACCAGGCGAAAAAAAAGTAAGATACCGGCTCAGCGCATCACCTTCCCAATCACTGCGCCCTCGTCGTCCTCTCATAAAACTCCAGCGTCAACGCCGCCAGCAAACAAGGGATCTCATTCCTACCCTCGACCCAAAACTCCACCGCCTGCCGGATCTCGCCCGCGAAAACACTCTTCGGCCCCCCACTGACCTTCATCGTCCCGTTCTCGCCATCAAAAGTAATACTGTTCTCCTCCTCCTCCCCGTCCGGCCCAAAGTGATGCGGGTAAAGAATAGAAGTAGCCTTAACGCGGCCGTTGGGCATGAAATCCAGCTTCCACCCCAAAATCGAAGCAACGGCTTCGCGGAACTCGAGCGATTTCGTCTTGAAAATTTGCTTGAGGCGCAGGGATTTCTTGTCGGTTTGTTGCAGGGTTTGGGTTAGCTCTTGGATTGTGAGGCGGGAGGCGGCGAGGGTGGACGTGGGCACGACTTTACCGATGCCGTCGACGTTTCCTTCGATCTGCGCGAGGAGGGCGGCGTTTTCTTCGCGCAGGGTGCGCAGGGTGGAGAGTTTGAGCGCTTCGGCGTCGGCGGTTGGGTTGGAGCGCAGCTCGAGGATGCGGGTTCGCGAGGTGTCTTTGAGGTGGGCGAGCTGTTTTGCGTTCGCTTTCAGCTCTGCTTCGAGGAGTGAGGTTTGCTTTTGGGATTGCGCGAGGGCTTCTTGCGCGGTGCGGAGCTTGCGGCGGAAGGACTTGTTTTCTTCGCTGGCTTCGTCGTCTTCCTCGCGTGAGCGCTTTCTGGGAGAGGAGAGCGCATGCGGTTGTTGTGGTGTCATGGGCGGTTGCAATTCGAGCTGAGTGAGGTCTGCGTGTAGGCTCTGTAACTCGGAGCGGTATTGCTCGAGCATAGTTTCGAGCTCATGAACGCGCTTGGTGTGCTCTTCGTCGACCTGCTCAGAGTTGAACTCGGCTTCTTCGGCTTCGAATGTCTTCATCTGTGCGCGCAGGTATTCGACCTCCTTGACCGCGAGATTCTTCTGTCTTTCAAGCCTGGCGCGCGCTTTGGCGTCGCTGGGAGCGGGTGCTGCTGGTGCCGCTGCAGCAGATGTGCGTATGTTCTCAATCTCAGCCATCAGTCTGGCCCTCTCTTCCTGAAGCTCCCGAATGTTCTCTTCTTTGACGAGAAGCTCCGGCTGCACACTACCCAGCTGGTCGACCAGACTCAGTCTCTCCAGCTTCTCTTGCAGGAAAGCCTTTGCCATTTGTTCTGGTGTGTCGAAGGTGGCTTCACCTTCAGGTCCCTCAGCTTCGAGGTAGCTTGTCCAGCCTCTCTTTTCGTCTTCCAAGATACGTCTTTGCAGTTGTGCTTCCGAGAGTTCGCGCCTCAGGTCCTCCATCATGCCAACTTTAGCTTCCAATGCTCTCTTCTCTTCCTCCACAACTTCCACACTTCTCGCCATCTTCCTCAAAGTCTTCAACTCACCGCTCTGCTCGCGATTCGTGCCCTCAAGCTTCCGGATGTAGTCAACCTGTGTTGACAACTCCTTCTTCACAAGCGCCAGAGTCTCCTCATCTCCACCCCTAGCCTTCAACCGCACGACCTCACCCTCCAAACCCCCAACCCTCTCCTCCGCCTCCGCAAGACTCCTCTGCAACCTAGCAGCAGCCTCCACCCTCGTATCCAACTCCCTCCTAGCCTCCTCAGCAGCAAAAACTGCACTCTCGCCCTTAGCCCTCAACTCACCAACCTCCCTCTCGGCCTCCCTAGCCCTCTCCTCGCCCTCAGCCCTCGCCTCCTCAACCTCCACCCTCAGTTGTCTCGCATCCTCCTGGAAACCGCGACACTTCTTCTCGAGCGCCATCTTTTCATTGACCGCGCGATCGCGCTCCTCAGCCGCTTCGCGTGTGGCACTCTCCGCTTTCCTGACAGCAACATCCCGCTCCCTCTCGGCAGTCTGCGCCCGGCGAAAATCCTCCTCGGCGCGCGCTTGCACGTCGCGCAGTTCGGATTGAGTTTCCAGCGTGGCGAGTTCGCGCTCTTGTTTTATGCTGTCAAGCTCGTATTGTAGAGTGCGCAGTTGTGCTCGCAGGTCTTCGTTACCGGCGTCTGGGCGGGCAGGAGGGCCCATTGTGGATTGCTTGAACATCGCGGTGGATCCGGCGAGTGATTGGCGGTGCCGTTGTGGTGTCTCATGCTGTGGTTCTTGTTGTTGCTGGCGCGGTGGGCGCGGTGAAGGGTCGCCGCCTGTGATAATGTCGTAGGCCGAAGCCTGTTGGTAGCGCGGCATTGGCGTAGTCCTTTCTCAATTTGTGCGTGTTTGCTTATTTCTGAGCCGGATTGGCTCTAGTGTGTGAGAGGCTCTCCTCTTGCGGTCGCTGAATGAGTGTGAAGGTCGTTGCTACGTGGGTGTTTTCATTGTTTGTTGTAGATGCACGTGGGTTAATTTGGGGAAAGAGCCGACTTCCGTTCCTGGGCTAGCGTGTAGACCGATGAACAGAGCGTCAAAGTACTGTATGAAGGTACATGTATTCAACGGAGGAGGAATGAGTAGGAATTTCTGTCACTAGAATCACGTATGAGAACTCGTATCTTTTCATGCGACGCAGCGAGCCGTCAAACGAACTCGTGAAGTGAGCCACTACGACTTCCAGCGAAGTGAACTCGACACATCACGCGACCTCAAGTTGACAATCGAACCCAATTGAACTTCTTGACCTGTTTAAAGTTTCTAGTCTCTATTCAACTAATGACTTGCCTGCACAACATCCGAAAAAGCAGGAAATATATTCATCGCTTTTGCTCGTATGCACAGCGATTCATCGAACGAACAGGGGGAAATCCCCGCAAAAAGGCATCTAATCGTATCCTTCTACCTCTACTCCGTGTATCCCATATATAATCTAAGACGGGAAGACCCTGGAGGCAGCCTCGCTCTTGAAAGCCTGCGCACCGTCGACCAGACGACGCTCGGTGTTGGCACGGCTGTTGACGAAATCGGGGTAGTTGAGGGTAAGCTCGACGGCACCGTTGACGATCGAGTCGACGGCCTCGGCACCAAGCATGAAGCTGTGGTCCTGGTTGCCGACCTCGTAGCGCCAGCTGCCGAAGCGGCCACGCGACCAGATGTCCTTGGCCTGGAGCTTGGGGAGGAGCTGCTTGAGTACGCCCTCGCGCTCGAGCGAAGGAGTGGGGTAGCCGTGGTCGTAGCGGCGGTGGTAGGTGCTGACGATCTCGTCCGTGGGCGACATCATCTCGGTGTTGACGAGACCCTGGATGCAGTCGGCGAGCATGGTCTCGTGGTTGACGGGCTTCATCGAGGACTCGGAGACCTCGAGCATGATGCTCCAGTAGGGACCCTCCTGGGCCTCGGTGGAGGAAGGCTTGCTGCCATCGGCGAGCTGGAGGGTGGGCAGCTTCACGCTGGCCTTGGGCTGGTTGTGGGGAGAGTAGTTGGAGAAGATGGTGGCGCGGTAGAAGGGGCAGTTGTCCTCGGGGAAGTACAACCAGCACTTGTCACCGATGCGCTCAGGGCGCTCGCCTCGGATACCGACACCGACGACGTGGGTGGTGCTGTAGAAGAGGCCCTCGGACAGCTTCTTGCACTCCTCGTCCTGCATGGCCTCGGCCAAGTGGTCGACGGCCATGGTGTTGACCATCTTCTTGTAGTTGACAGTGGTGCCGTCGCCGAGAAGAACACGGTGGTTGTCGGCGTCGACGCGGTTCACACGACCGTGCTCACCGAAGCGGGTGTTCTCCTTGGGGAGAGTGTTGGCAACACCGATCCAGATGGCACCAGTGCCGCCCTCGGCAGGGAAGCGGAAGGTGGCGTTGGGTCCCCAGTTACCGGCGGTCTTCTGGAGAACAACGTTCTTGGTGACGACCTTGAGGTTGGGTGCGGCGACACGCTCACCGAGCCACTCGCATTGCATCTGATGTCCTGTCAGTTTCTTGATTCTTGATTCCGATTTCCACGCTCTTTCGGCTTTCAACATACCTTGGTGGTGGGCACAGCCCAGACCTTGAAGTTGTATGGCCTCATGAAGATGTCCGCAATGCCCTCGCCAACGTTGCGCATGATCCACTCGTCGAAGTCCTTGGGCTTTGTGGTGGCCACTCTTGCGTCAAGGGCAGCGTCGATCATGCCCTCCATGCAGGTCACCTGGTCGTCCTTGGGAAGCATGGAGATGTTGTTCTGGAAGGGGTAGGGGACCCAGAGGCCCTTGTAGCGGACGTATGAGATACGCTGGTGGTGGTACCAGTCGGACTCCTTGGGGAGGGCCTCGTCGATGCAGTCGTCGAAGTACTTGTAGTGGGAGAAGATAACGTGGCCGCCGACATCGTAAAGCTGGCGGGTGAAGTGTTAGGATGATTGTAGCGAGTGGGAAGAGTAGTCAAGTACGTACGAAGCCTTCGGGTGTGATGTCGGTGCTGGCAAGTCCACCGGGAGTCTCGTTGCTGTCGACGATCAGCCATGAAGGGCCGCCCTGAAGTATCCAGGTTAGCAAGAATGTCTTGATCATGGAAGATGGACGACGGGCGCGCCTACGATCTGCTTCAGTCTCTTTGCGGCACCGAGACCAGTCGGGCCAGAGCCGATGACGAGGACATCGACGTTGCTGCAGAAGGGAATTAGTTGCTGGTTGCGGCGGTGATGAGTTCAGGTGTTGACGAACATTTCCTTGCCATTGGCCTTGCTGATGTTACGCTTGTGGGTCTGGGGCCCGTTGGCGTCGTTGGAGGGAGTGCTAGGCATGTTGGGAATGTGTGAAGATGGGTGAAGAGAGGGGAGGAGGGAGGGAGGGGGAGGGTAGGAATAGTAGCAGGACGGTGATATTAATTCGCCTGCGAGAAGGCCAGATGCAAGCTGTCGCCCACCGCTACTCTCCCACTCCCACTCCCGCCCCTCGCTCTCGCCGCCTTCGCCGCCTAAGCCTCAACACTACAGTACACACTAATCCTCCTTACCACTCGAGCCACTACAACTCATCGGCCTCCATCCCACCACGCAGGGTCCAGCTGCTTTACCGCTCGGGCCATGCACACAGACCCACGACTACTATGAAACGGCATGCGCCAGCAGCAGAATGCATCTAGCCAATCAACGCCCGCGACTCGGCCATTGTCTTGATGATGATGGACATGACATGGACGGGGATCACGCCTACTAGCATGGACTGCGAGTGTTTGCGAGTGAGGGCACGCAAACCGATTGCGCGTTACACGTCAAGGTCAGGGCACCCTCTCGAACACCCGACGGACGCATCGATCCGAGGTGTTTTGCACACCGAAGGACACAACAGCACAAACACTTTCTCGATGCAGGTAGCCGCGGCCCAGGGTTTCTTGGTGAATGCTTGGGTTTGGTGGTGAGTAAAACTTGGAAGTGGCTAAAGGCTTGACGATAAGTGAAGAGTCTAAGACGGAGGTGACGATCATGATGGAGATGAGTGTGATGACGAGTATGATAAATAACGACAACTGACATAAGCATATGGCTGCGTATCGATCGGCAGAATCAGGGAAGGGAGTCGGAGAGAATTAATCTTTTGTCGCCGTGACTGCGGTCCAGCTAAGATTTGACGAGTAGGACGAGTACGTACGCCGCCTCCTGAAGTCCTGATGAGTGTGGCTAGGCGGATAAGCGACCGAGAAGAAGAAGACTTTGAGGATGTGCTAATCTCGTTCTCACGATTATTCCTTCCCCACGGGTGGCTTGCAGCAGTAGTGTTCTTGTAGCGCCGGGTATGTCGCGGAGCAGCTACAGAGTTGGGAATTGACATAGGCACAGGCAAATAAACAGAAGACAGGTGTCGCGTCGACGCCTCGTTCTCACACAAGACTGTCGGTACACGGATTGTCGTGAGACACAACTCCGGGAGAGTTGAGTGTTGAGTGTTTTGGAAGACGGAGTACTACCACCACGATGATTGGATGGAGTCGAGGAAGAGGGCAATCAAGGTTTTGCAGGAGCCGTATGAAGGGACGTGTGATGGTCGCGAGAGATGGGAGATCTCAACGGGGGCCTACGTACACCATACCCACTTGGTCTGCAGCAGAATGTATCCAAGAGCCTCCTTTTATTTGATCCAGCATCGGAGGATGAAGCGATTTATGAAGAGTTGTAGTAGCGAAGAGTGATTGGCCGTCGACTTGTTCCAACCGTCCAGCGCCATCGTGTCCGAGATGTAATAATCATCCACCTCTGCATGCATTCTCACTCTTACTCTCACTCTCACTCCCGCTCTTACTTGTCACTTCTATTTTTCGTTTCCAACACGTCGCTCAGTTGAAGTGTTTAGGCAGTCCTCGGTACACATCCGTTGAGCAGTCCAGGCCAGACCCTTTTGAATCCTCAGCGACAAGGATCGCTGGCGCCCTTTTAAAACTGCCAGCTGCTGCATTCCCGCCGCGCGTAACCTGACATCTTCCCCGGCCGCAACCCGACTTTGTCCAACTCGACCACTTCGACCTCGACAGACAACTGTCAGCCGCTCGAGAAACGCACAACACCCGCCGACTCCTCCCATACACACCACCCTACACACAGCCGCAACAATGGCCGAAAAGGAGAGAGTCTCGGGCGAAATCGAGATGGAAACTCGCCAACAGCCCCAGGAGCCCGTCCTCCCTGTTCACAACCCGGCCGCCGAGAAGCCTGCACCGCAACAGGCTGGCCTTCACCCGGCCGTCTACGTCGCGTACGTGCCATCTTGATAATGCAAAGAGCGAGGGAACGAAGCACACTGACACCAGGGCAGAGCATGGATCTCGCTGTCTTCATCCGTCATCTTGTTCAACAAGTACATTCTGGATACCATGGGCTTCCGCTACCGTATGCGCTCTCCCTCCAATCGTCAAGCAACTTGAGCACAATCAAGCTAACACCATTCTACAGCCATCGTCCTCACAACATGGCATTTGGGCTTTGCGACTCTGATGACCCAGGGTCTCGCTCGCTTCACCACTGTCCTGGATTCGCGCAAGAAGGTCCCCATGACCGGCGCCATTTACCTGCGTGCCATTGTCCCTATCGGTGTCATGTTCTCTCTGTCGCTCATCTGCGGCAACGTCACCTACCTCTACCTCTCCGTCTCTTTCATCCAGATGCTCAAGGTGCGCTTGTTCACAACCAACTCGCGAGTCCCGTCACAGACTAACATCCAACCCAGGCCACCACTCCCGTCGCTGTGCTCATTGCATCCTGGACCATGGGCGTCTCCCCGCCTAACTTGAAGACTCTCGGCAACGTCTCCTTCATCGTCCTTGGTGTAATCATCGCCTCCTACGGCGAGATCAAGTTCGTCATGACCGGTTTCCTCTTCCAGCTTGCCGGAATCGCTTTCGAGGCCACCCGTCTGGTCATGGTGCAGAAGCTCCTCTCTTCTGCCGAGTTCAAGATGGACCCGCTTGTCTCCCTCTACTACTTTGCTCCGGCCTGCGCCATCATGAACGGAATCGTCAGCTTGTTTGTCGAGGTTCCCAAGATGAGCTGGTCTGATATCGAGAAGGTTGGATACTTTGTGCTCCTGCTGAACGCTCTTGTCGCATTTGCCTTGAACGTTTCCGTCGTTTTCCTGGTAAGTTGAAATTCAGCACATCCGTTCATTCGGCATCCTGCTAACACGCCCACTACAGATCGGCAGAACCTCCGGCCTCGTCATGACCCTTTGCGGTGTACTGAAAGACATTCTCCTCGTTGTCGCCTCCATGATGATCTTCCGCGATCCCGTGTCCCCGCTCCAATTCTTCGGCTACAGCATCGCTCTCGGCGGTCTGGTCTACTACAAGCTCGGTGCCGACAAGATCAAGGAACACATGGGCTCTGGACAGCGCGCTTGGGCCGACTACGGCGTCCGCCACCCTGCTGCCCGCAAGCTGATTGTTATCGGACTTGTCCTCGTCACCATCATCCTGCTGCTCGGTGGTGTTGGCCAATCCGGCGCACTGCCCAGCCAGTACACCGACTACGCTGGCAACAAGCTCGCCGGTATTGTCGGCGGTGCTGCTGGCCCTGGCACCAACCACTGAAGTCGAACATGACTTCAGTCAAAATAAACAAGAGGCGGATTAGGATATCTGAGAAAGCAGTACAAAAAAAAAGCCTGGCCGAAAGAGAGACCCGGCCCGCAAAGGCGGGAACGAGGAATCAGTCTTTCCTCGTGCTATGGGAACGGCTCATCTCACGAGAGCGCCTTACTATCGCTAGTCCCGCATAGACGGGCGGACTTTTATTTATTTGTTACGCTGCCCCAAAAGGAAAAAAGCACCACTTTATATACCACACGAAGGAGAGGGAGTGAGTTTCTGCGGCGCTCTTTTTGTTTTTTTTTGTGTCATACTCGGTGGGAATGGAAGGAATGGGTCGGGCAAAGACTATTCCACATGTATTCTACGTTGTCGGGGCAGATGATGATGTGCTTGTAAGATCGAGCGAACTGAGAAAACAAAACAAAAGAAAGGTTCAAAAACTCGGTGATCGTTGTCCTCCTCGTCTGGTGCTTTGCTCAATTTTCTCGCCTTGACTCTCTCTTAGGCGATCCTACGAGCTAACCCAAAGGCACCCGTGCCACAGCCTCAACACCAACCTGACCAGAGTCAACACCAACATATCTTCCCTCAACACTAACTCGATTTGCTCTACCAGGATCTACACAAACATGTTCTCCCTTGAGCGCCGGCTCTAAGAGTATGACTAGGAAGCAAACTGTACCGCTGAATACCAGGAATAACCATCATGGCACTCGTGGACATACAGTATCACCAAACGACGCGAGCGCAGAAACCCCCCAACCAAGTCAAGATTTCCGCAGGCAATACCGAAAGGCCTGGCCACAACGATACGCACACTCACCGCTATCATCGCCACCTCACCAATCACTTCAACCCAGTGTCACCAACGAGCACCAGCATCCCCCATATCACCCTTACCACTCTGCATACTAGCAACATCAGTTACACCACCATGACCGGAGCAGGAGCAGAAGCTATGTAAAGCTTGGCTACGACCGCATCTAAGTACTGGTATACACAAACGAGTGAGTACAAACTCCTCTCCTATTCTTTCTTTTGCACTTCGATACTTCCGTTTTATAACGAAGTGGTAGGAGTCTCTTGGATGATCGCTCCGATCAAGCCTGAGACAATTGTCCGGTTACGCAGACTTGGGCGAAAAAGTGCAATCTACGATCTCCTGCTACAATTACTTGTATCCTCATCTGATGCCTCATCCTCGTTGAGAGCGCGGGCATCGTTTCATGTCTGGCTGGTGCCCTTGCTCAATGTTCTCGCCTTTGCTCTCTTGGGCGGTCCTGCAGTGTTGCTTGCTTGTGGCCACTGAGAACGACGTGCCGTCGAAGGTGTATCTCCGTGGTTTTCGTTAAAGCTTTGAGGTGGTACCCAAGGGCTTCGAGTGCGTTTTGCCACGACGCTACCAGCGAGAACGACGTGCCGTCGAGGGTGTATCTCAGTAGTAATCTTGATTCTTTGAGGTGGTACCTAGAAACTCCGAGTGCGTTTACCTCGACGCTGCCGTTGAGAGAGACACACAATCCGAGCTTCTGCTGCTGTCTTCATTCAAATCCGTCGCAGAATGGCATCGATAATCAGGAAAATGTTGATAAAGATGACAATGCGGGTGAAATCCTTGCTTTTCAAAAACTATAACTACATGTACTTCAGTATTAAAATGTACACAGCAATTTTTTTTACAACGCTGGAAAAGGTCGGGGGTATCATTTCAGCGAAGCTCATAGCTCCAAGCAAGTCCAACGCAACGCTCTCAAAAACAACAAAAGAAAGCACAGGCACCGATAGCGATGCAGACATCACCTCTGCATCGTACCCAGCTCATACCCCTTCTCCCCGTCCACCACTGCTCCTGTGGCGAAATCCCTCTTCTTCGTAGCCGAAGACAGCACGCGGCTGACGCCCGACTGATGCTTCTCCTTCCTCTCCCGCGCAATAATCGGATCCACCGACCCCGTCGGACTCGGCGAACGCGAGCGACCGAATGTTCGCGCCGGATGCTGTAGGCTTTCGGCGTCGCTTTTTGATCGTGCGGGATTGCCTCCTGTGGCGGTCTCTTCTGAGAGTCCGGAGTCGCTGTATGAATCTGCCCCTGCCTCTGCGGATGCTTGCTGCGCGGTGTCACCTCGTTTGCCGTCGTCGATGCCGGTGGCGATCATTCTTCTCCTTCGTCTCCGTTGCTCGTCTTCGAAGTCGCAGCTTTCGTTCGAGACGGTCCAGGTTGTTGTTTGGAGGATGGCGCCGGATTTGCTTTGGCGGTCTGAATAGGAGGCGTTCAGATCGGTTCCTGTGCCTGTTCCTGTTCCGGTGCCAGTTCCTGGTCCGCGGGCTGGGTTCATCGTCTGATCGAGTAGGCGTTCGCGAGTGAGAGTGTATAGCAGGCAGTCGACCCAGCCGCAGCTAGCGAGCAGGGCGCCCGTCACACAGTTGGTCACGTTGCTGGGGCTTTGGCCGTTGCGGGCCATGGACCACATGCGGGCGGCGCTGAGTGGTAACGTGAGGACGACGTAGACGAGCGGGTACAGCATCATCAAGGTCGTGATACGGTTGACTGCATCGATGCTTTTCTGATTGTTCACGGAGTTCTCGGAGAACATGGATCGAGTCTTCTTGCGCAGGTGGATAAAAGTTATCACGTAGAGGACTATGAGCCCCAACTCCGACAGGAAGATCCAGAAGTAGTGCAGGCCTAGGCGTTCGGGCTCCACGAAGAAGGCGCTCGCGACGTCGCCAAGGTGGAGCAAAAAGCCTTGCGTTTTACACGCAGATGAAGGGGCGAGGATTGCATCCTTAGAGATCCAGAAGAAGCTGACGACAAAGGCGGCCGCCTGACTTAGATCTGCGAGGACGAGGTTGAGGAAGAGCAAGACGTATTGGTTGTAGCCGATGAAGGTCTTGTAGTGATCCCGCCAGGTGCAGAAGCGGTAGGCGACGAAGCAGAGGAGCGAGAGTGTTGCTAGGAAGGACAGCAGGCCGCAGGCGCCGACGACGTAGAGACCGGTGTGTAGGCCTTCTGGTAATGGGGAGATGCTGTGTGGCGGTTTGAAGTATTCGCTTTCGCCATCGAACACGAACGATATATCATCCCGTGGGGTCGACATGCTCTATGCTATGAGTGCTGTGCCGCTATGATGGACAATCTTACTGTGATTAGGGTCAGTATGGTTTTTGTTTGTTCAGCACGATGCGTGTGATAATATCTCCTGCCCAGGGGGGGGGGCGCCCCCCCCCCCGGGGGGGGGGGGGGGCG